>PVJC01010739.1:0-43069 GCA_004026665.1 Murina feae | reverse complement strand
GCCTCCATCACCTGCCTCCATCACCTGCCTCCATCACCTGCCCCCATCACCTGCCCCCATCATCTGCCTTCATCACCTGCCCATTGTGGATGAAAGGAGCCACGTGCTAACCTGTCGGTTCAGGGAAGGCCTGGGTGGTGGCCTTGCAAACTCAGAGACCAAAAGGAACCACAAACGGTGGTTTAAAATAAAAACATTTTTAAAACTAAAAACAGTTTATGGTATGTAGTCATGTCCTAAGGCAGTATTTTTCCCTAACAAAGGGTAATCTTCACCTTAACTAAGCCTGTCCCTTTGTCTTTTTGCATCTAAAATAACATGCCTGATTAACATGCCTTTGAAAAACAAAATAATTTCCCTTTTTCTGGACCCCTCAAAACGTGCACCTCTCTTTGGAGACCCCAAATCACCTCATTGTTATTAAGTTAATTGTTGACTGTTAATTATCCTGCACCCACCTAACTGAAAGAGTTTTGTGTCTATCATTTTATTCTTTATCCAATCCCAGAGGTTTCCCAGCCTTGCTTTCTCTCATCTCCTGAATCTATATCCAATGGGTTTCATGGAACCCACTTAACTCTCCTTTTGCCTGTAATCTATACTAATAAAAGGGTAGTATGCTAATTAGACCAGATGTCTTCTGGTCAATCTTCTGGACGTCCTTCCTGACAAAGCTGCCATGGCTGCCAGACCCTCTCTCTCTGGGGAGAGATGGCTTGGTAGCCACTGCAGCTGTGAGGCCTGGAGAGAGCCCCAGCGAGTCCAAAGTCCTGCCTCTGCATGTGAGATGCACAGGAAGCTCCTTTTCTGACCACACATTGGCTAAGCTTGCAGTAAGCCACTTGCGTGGGTAATAAGAATCCAAGAAGGTGATCTAGGGTTTTTCTACCTCACTTCTGGAGGAAAAAATGAAGGTCCACTGCTGGAGGGCTAAGAAATGTCATATCCTGCCCTAGCCAGTTTGGCTCAGTGGATAGAGCCTTGGCCTGAGGACCGCAGAGTCCGAGTTTGATTCCAGTCAAGGGCATGTACCAGGTTGCAGGCTCCTCCCTGACTGGGACCCAGGTCCGGGCATATGCAGGAGGCAACCATTCGAAGTGTCCCTCTCACATTGATGTTTCTCTCTGTCTTTCCCTCTCTCTTCCACATTCTCTAAAACTCAATGGAAAAATATCCTCAGGTGAGGATAAAAAACAAAGAAAGAAATGTTATATCCTATGAAAGAGACATCTTGAAAATGCTTGAAGAAAGTTGTCATCTTTTCATGGTGAAGGGACTGGAGTCCATGTTGATGAAAACACGTTGGTGGCCATGAGGGTCGAGGGCCGGCAGCTGTGGTGGCCAGCAGTGGCAGCAGCAGAGGGGTGATGGAGGCAGCACCTTCCCCTGATAATCTGGTTGCCTCCCACAAAGGGAGGCCAGACTGTGGCTTAGGCCCACTCCCTAGGACATCCCCTGAGGGCTCCCGGACTGTGAGAGGGTGCAGGCTGGGATGAGGGACCACCCCCTCCAGTGCACAAATTTTTGTGTATTGGGCCTCTAGTATCTACACCTATAAAAGAGTAACATGCAAATTGGTGTCACTCTGCTACACCCACCAGCCAATCAGAGTGATATGCAAATTAACCCAACAAAGATGACGGTTAATTTGCATACACAGGCACAGTCTACAAGACTGAAGACTGAAGACAGCATAGAAGGAAGCCAAATGCTACAGAAGGGAGCAAAGTGGCAGAAAAGGGAATGGAGCCAAGGCAGTGGAGATGGTGAAGAGAGGAAGCTGAGGCAGTGGAGAAGGGAGGGAGCAAAGTGGTGGAGAAGGGAGGAAGCCAAGGCAGCAGAGATGGGAGAGAGCAAAGCAACGGGCTTCTCTCCTTTCTCTGCTTTGCTCCGGCTCAGGAAGCCCTATTGTTACAGGAATCTCCTTGCTATGGGCTTCTAGTATAATAATAAAAGTGTAATATGCTAATTAGACCAGATGACCTGGATGAAGCCAGGCCTGCAAGGGAAGCCCAGATCTCAGGTGCCTGCCAGTGGCTGGAGGGAAGTCCAGGTCCAGGGTGCCAGAGGGAAGTTGGTGCCAGTAGCCGGGGAAAGGAAGACCTCTTGAATGAATTTTGTGTATTGGGCCTCTAGTGTATAAAATAAGGTGCAAAACTGCCACTTTCCAGAGCATTATCTCAGTCCATTAAGACTTTGCTTCCTGGCACTTGTAGAGTTTGGCTCAAATAAACTCACAAAAATTCTTCACAGTTTTGAATGTTTCTTACTTAACACCCTCATCACCTTCATCCATCACCTGTGCTCCACCACCTGCCCTCCATCACCTGTCCTCTATCACCTGTTCTCCATTATCTGCCCACCACCACCTGTTCTCCATCACCTGCCCACCACCACCTGTTCTCCATCACCTGCCCACCACCACCTGTTCTCCATTACCTGTCCTCCATCACCTGTGATCCATCACCTGCCCACCACCACCTGTTCTCCATCACCTGTCCTCCATCACCTGCCCACCATCACCTGCCCACCACCACCTGTTCTCCATCACCTGTGCTCTATCACCTGTACACCATCACCTGCCACCACCATCTGTTCTCCACCACCTGTTCTCCATCACCTGTCCTCTATTGCCTGTCCCCATTACTTGCATCCATCACCTGCACCCATCATCTGCCCCCATCATTTGTCCCTCCTCACCTGCCCCCCAGCTCTGGCTACCACCCTAGCCTGGTATGCTGCTCAAAGGGCACATAGGAGATGAATTTCTTTCAGAGACTTTATTTCTCTCACAAAAGTTCCTATAGATTCTTTCTTATGGACTTTTTTTCCAGTTATTATTTTGTTAATACTTTCTTTCCTTCCAAGTTCTGCTGGCTGGACTAACAATCACCTGAACATAAGATAGGTTAACATTGGGATAAACAGCTAAAGGTGCTGTTAACCTAAAAATAAAAGGCCAGAGTGAGAAGCAATGAATAATTATTCGGGAGCCACTGATTCAGGCAGGAGCCCATGCAGTGTTCTGATTAGGGGTGGAGGTCCGGGGTTTATGAGAGAGGGAGGGGATACTGACCCCACGAGGAGGGGAGGGCTTGCTGCTGGTGTGCGTGGGCTGGCTGCCTGGTGCCTTAGCTCTCCTGGAGGCGCGAGTTGTCTGGTGAGCAGGAGCTTTGCTGTTGGGACTGGCACTTTGAAAGCACTCCGTGAGCACCAACAAATATGCCTGCAGATTCCTCTGGGCTGGTTCCACGCAGCCAAAGCCATGTTACAGCGCCTCACGCACAAAGAATGAGGAGCATGGCTGTTGGATGCTCCCTGATCATTTCGTGATAATTTCAGCTTTTCAGCAGTTCCCATCCTTAGTGCTGGTGGCAGCCTGCGGTGCCCCTGATACTCAGCTTGTTGGCTCCTTCCCTTTATCTTTTAATTTACGAACATCTGCATGCAAGGAGAGTCCATAGACACGTTTACAAAACCATTTCACCCCCCGCCCCCTTCCCATGTGTGCCATTTAAGTGCCACCTTCTCATTCTTTTGTGGGTTGAACACACACCTTGCAGTGGGGACAGACCCGGTTCGGGCAGGCGTCTATAGGGGAGCTGTCAGCCCCTCGCTGAGGGTTATTCTGCATGGGGTGGGGCTCGAAGTGCGCTGCAATCACATTCGCTACAGAAAGGCTCTAAGAACAAGACAAGAGCTGGTTTTAGAAACAGCACTAATGTTCCTTAGTAATTTACCTTTCGGGGTAGTCAGGTCTGTGTCAACGCAGTGTCCACAAGTAGGCGGTCTATTCTGACTGCCTTCCTGGATTTATTGTGGCAGTGTGAGGACGGGCTCTAGCCAGTTAAAGAATACATGTGGCAAGAAAATACCCAAATGGTTACCTTTGATCCAAGAATACAAACAATGTGGCTGTGAGACAGAGGGCCACTGCTCTGAGCATTCACAACAAATAACCGTGATGCCCACCACATGTCAGGCTGGCCACATGCCTCCGGCTCTGTTCCCAGGCAGAGCCAGGTCCTGCGGATGATGCTTCTCTCTGGATTGCTGTAAGAAACCCTATTTTGAAATGGTTTCTTTCCATTTTTCAAAACCACCCACGTGCTGCGTTTATTGTGAGTGCATCTCACCCTGCTTGATAGGTGTACAAGCACCTAGTTAGGAGCCCTAACTAAACACTCAGGACAAATATTGAAGGAAAAAGTCCTTCAAGACAATAATCATTAAAAACTAAAAGCACTGGGAGGTTTCTCTGTCACTGAAAGGGGAGAGGTGGGAACTGTGGTGATGGGCTGGCCCAGATCCTGGCTGCATGACCTTTGCATAATGACCCCATGGTCTCCTTGGCCAGAGCCCGGGTTTTCCTGGGTTCATGCTGGCCCAGCCTGCAGCCTGAGTGTGAGCAACGGGAACTCACTGCCTGGGTTGACCTGGTGCCAGCTGGTTTACAATGTACTGGCCGGTGTCCAACTTCACTGGTGCCGTTCAGCCTAGTGGTCACATTGAGAAGCATGAAGGAAACATTGATTGAAAACAAGGCCAAAAGCATCACAGGTGCTGGAGCAGAACAGGAGCTCCCCACACTCCCGCCATCAGTGAGCATGTAGAGGCATCACACTGGCGCCATGTGAATACACCGGAAATCCGGGCCTTCTTGGGGAAGAGCTCAGCTTCCTTTACTGACTTTTTCAAATGTGTTCCTAGACTTCCTAATAATTACTTTGTCAATAGAGAAGGTGTTACTAGGGAAGCAAATACAAAATCAAAGCCTGGCTAAACTTAGATATAAAATAATGTAAAAGTCACCAAAAAAACCTGACCGGCTCTGGCCTCCAGTGAGGGCTCAACACACTGCTCTTGATTTTCCTTAAAAGCTACTGATTGCTCTAAAATGCTCCCAGGATGAAGTACTTTGAAGGAAGGAATTATATCCCTCCCTTTGGGGGAGAAAATGGTTCTTCACTTATCTTCAGAAACAAGGGTTTTTGGATTTTAAGACGTTGCCCTGATTTCAGCTGTATTTGCCAATTTTATAGGTCAACCATGCCAAACTGAAATCTGTTACAAATAACCCCAAGGCCACAGAATAGATTTATTTTGGAGGTAGATGAAGAATATAAAATAATTCCCTTTAAATAAGCAACTTGATTTAACTAGCAGTTACCCTGGAAGTAACATAAAACATACACATTTCACTAAGGCAGACCTTTTAAAGGGTTTCTTTACAGTGTGTCAGATTTACAGGCAATCTCATTGAAGTACTAAATTGATATTTATTTTAGTAAAAGTAAATATTCCACTTACATTTTCCTAGATGTTAGTGACACTGCTAGCTCCTAAAATTCTGAAAAGAAACAAAAGTTATCACAAGGACATAAAATGAGTATAAATACACCAGCTGGTCCTGCCTTCAATAATTCCTTTATCCTCCACTTATCTAATCTAATAAAAGAGTAATATGTAAATTAGGCATCACTCTGTGACAAAATGGCTGTCCCCATGGCCATAAGATGGAGGCGCCAAGTCTAGCTCAGCCCCACACTGAAGTGGTCAGGCCTATTAGCTAGGCTGGTGGCAGGAGAGGCGGGGGGCTCAAGGGGCAGAACAGGTGATCAGAGGGGGCTAGGGATCCCTTGACCAGGCCAGAGGATTTCACCAGTGGCCTCAGGCATGGGAAAGGGTGGAGCTGGTGATGAGAGGGGTATGAGGGTGCCCTACCCAGGCATGAGGCCTAGAATACAGGACCTGGACTCCACAGAGTCAGCAATCAGAGGGGCAGGGGTGGAGCCTGCGATCACAGAGGTCTGGGCACTGGTGGAGCTGGCAAAGCAGGGGCCTGGGGGCCCCCTGCCCAGGCCTGCAGCCTTGGTCAGAGGCTGCCAGTGGGGCAAGGGCAGAGCCAGCAATGGCAGGGGGCAAGATCAGAGCTGGTGATCACAGAGGCCTGGGCTCTGTGAAGCAGGCAATTGGAGAAACTTGGGAGTCCCCTGCCCAGGCCTGCATCCTTGGCCAGAGGTTACCGGCCTGGACATGGGTGGAGCTGGTGATTGGAGTGAACTACAGAGGAAATACCTTTTCTTACTGCTCATTGGCTAAGCTCCCTGTATGCCACTGGTAATATTTTTAGTAACGTGGGTAATGAGAATCCCTAAAGGCAATCTAGGGTTTTTCCTCCACACTCCTGGAGAAAAATATGAAGGTCCACTGCTGGAGGGCTAAGAAATGTCATATCCTGCCCTAACCGGTTTGGCTCAGTACATAATGCCTTGGCCTGCTGACTGCAGGGTCTGCGTTCAATTCTGACCAAGGGCATGTACCTAGGTTGCAGGCTTCTCCCTGGCCAGGGCCCAGGTCAGGGCATATGCAGGAGGCAAGCAATCAAAGTGTTCCTCTCACTTTGATGTTTCTCTCTGTTTTTCCCTTCTCTTCCACATTCTTTAAAAAACAATGGAAACATCTCCTCAGGTGAGGATAAAAAAAACAACAAAGAAAGAAATGTCATATCCTATGAAAGACACATCTTGAAAATGCCTAAAGAAAGTTGTCATTTCTTCATGGTGAAGGGACTAGAGTCTGTGTTGATGAAAATACCTTGGTGGCTGCGGAGACTGGCAGTGACTGCAGCAGAGGGGTGATGGGGCTGGTGGCTTCCCCTGATTAGCCCGGTTGCCTCCCACAAAGGGAGGCCAGACTGCGACTTAGGCCCACTCCCCAAGGAGAGCAGGGAGCAGGCCTAAGCCATCAGTAAGACATCCCCTGAGGGCTCCCAGTATGTGAGAGGGGGCAGGCTGGGCTGAGGAACTCCCCCTCCCAAGTGCACAAATTTTGTGCACCGGGCCCCTAGTCCTATATAATAATCCTATTTAATAAAAGGTAATATAAGTTGACTGAACAGTGAAATGACCAGTCGCTATGATGCACACTGACCACCAGGGAGCAGATGTTCAATGCAGAATCTTCCCCCTGGTGGTCAGTGCACTCCCACAACAGGAGCACTGCTCAGCCAGAATACAGGCTTATGGCTAGCAAGAATAGCAGTGGTGGTGGGAGCCTCTCTCACCTCCACAGCAGCGCTAAGGATGACTGACTGAACAGGCCTAAGCCACCAGTCAGACATCCCCAGAGGGCTCCCAGACTGCTAAAGGGCGCAGGTCAGACTGAGTAAATCCCCTCTTCTCCTCCCCTGCCCCCCAGTGCATGAATGTCATGCACAGGGCCTCTAGTTAGGTAATAAGGGAGATAAGCTGTTGCTATTAAGACATTAAATTTAGTTCTAGAAATTCTAAAATAAAATTTAATATGCAAACTGTGGCTACATTTAAGTAGTATTTTCTACAAAGATTTTACATAAAGTAAACATGAAGTTGCTATGCCTCTTAATAGAGCCAATATATTTACATGAAAAAACTCTAAAAACTCACGGAGATATCCTTTGAGATACCTTTGTTAGCATCTGGAGTTATTTTGGCTTTGGAGGTGGTGGGTGTGTGACAATGTGAAGATTGTTGGGTGTAGTGACCGACTATTGTCACGCACAAATCATCCATTTCACTCTCTGTCACCTTGACTTTCCTCAAGGGAACCCCCTTCATCTCACGTGAGTGTGACCCCAGTCTGGCCACCACCCTGCTGCAGCAGCTGTGACTACATGCCAGAACCACTGATTATTCAGAGGCACATGCCTGCACTCTCTCGGAGTTGCTGAGGAGGCTGGTTGGTATAACAACGTGCTTCGTGAAATAATACAAGATAATGGAAGAGACAGCAGCAGCGGCAGGTGGCTGCCCTGGACTGAGTCTTCAGCTCAGTGTCCTCTGAGGAGGTGAAGCACAGCAAAGCTCTGGATACAGAAACTGGAGAGGAAAGTTTCTAAGCAAAGAAAAATGTAAGTGGAATATTTAAAATGAATCACTATGTGAAGGCCAGTGGCCTTAAGGAACGAGCTTGCACATGTTAATCAGCAATTCATCTCTGAATTTCAATCAATTTTACGTCCCGACTTTGTGGGTGATAAATGCAAAGAAGCTGGGATCTCTCCGATTCCTTTGCCCACTGCTTCCTTGAGTGTCCGGATTCTCCCAGATTAGGTTGAACGAAGAAGAATCAGTTCCCTTTGGCAAGTTGCACATGACTGACACCAGTAAGAAAACAATCTAAGAATTTTAACTTTTCCCAACCAGTAACACAAAAGAACGCTAAGATGGTTTCAGTGTTCTGTCTGTGGGGAGTGGGCCAGACCTCAGAGCCTCGCCTTCCCGGGGCAACGCCAGGTGCCCCGCAAGTCCCACTGTGTCCCGGATCCACAGTGATCTTGTGGGGGTGGGCATTTCATATAGACACACCTCGTCTTTTCACCAAAAATGGGCCAGTAGTTCAGGGCTGAGTGACTACCTCTGTACAGCCCTTTCTCTTAAGAACAACAGAAAAAGCAGTTTAGGGATGGAGATGAACCGAGTTGGGAAGGGGAATTTCCTGTTCACTCAAAGTACTTCAATAATTGTCAGTGAATTTCTGCATAAAAAAGGATACATTTTTGTTTCTTTTTGTTTTTTACCAAACATTTTGGGTAAAATGATGATTTGAGGTCCTGACCATATGAAGACTTTTTCAACAACAGGAGAAGCCTTTGACCTGCATGCACAGCATGGGTGGATCGGTGATCAGCATGGAAGCCCACCACAGGCATCTCAAAGGCAGATTTTTTTCTTTTAGGTAACATTTAGTTTGTCCTAAAATTTTCATTTTTTCAGTGATTTCAGAAGCCTTTGGAAGTGTGTAGTTTAGGAATTATATATTGCTGACATTGGCATGAATATAAATAGATAAACAAGAAAAATTTGAAATATTATTAATTTTATCCAACTGCATGACAAACACAATTCACTTAAGTGCCAATCTTCATGACCTTTTTCACAATTCTGGGTTAAGATCATTCAATACTAACACAATTTTACATTCCAAAAAGTGTGCAATAGTACAAAATCCTCCCCCCAAGTTTTTGGAATTACAATAATATTTAAGAATATAATTTTCATAAAAATAATATTTTTCACATATAAAATGTCAAAGTAATGGTAAGAAATTTAATTAAACATCTCCACCCAACATGTATTTGTATTCCTTCTTAAATTAGATTACATTTTATCCTATTTTTTTTCAAACTTATGCTCTACAGAGTAGATTAGATACATTGCCCCTTTATATTAACTGTAGAAATAACAATGGATCGATTCTCATTGGGTGCCTATAAGTGATGACACCATCACAAGCATTAGAATCCCAGCAAGCACAGGGCAGACTAGCATAGGTGAGTGGAGAGCAAGCATGTCAAACTCAAGAGCTAACATGGGCCAAATAAACAAGGTGTAAGTTAATGTGAGCAACAAAAAAACAAAAGCTTCAATTTTCCTGGAAACGTAGGTTTATGTCGAAAGAGACATGCTGAATACAAAGGGCTGAGATAAATGAGTTATCATTCACGTAAAATAACAGATAATTTTAATAAAAATTAATATTTCTTCTTGAACACTAACTTACCAGACACTGAATAACTGCACAAATTAATATGCGTAATACAAATAAGCTTATTTTTCTTGTTCTTCAAAAATGAAATATTTCCTGTTGCTCTCACCAAACAAGTCAGTCCAAGACTAATGACATGGCCATTGGCTGCTAAAATATTTGCTGCCAGTGTTAGTGGAGAGAAATGGTGCGCCTGCACGAAAGGCGCATAAGAGAAATGAATGCAACATGATTATAGTCATTAGCAAACATTGTAGTTCATTATTAATAACTAGAGGCCTGGTGCATGAAATTCATGCACTTGGAGGGGGTGGTGTCCCTTAGCCCAGCCTGTGCCCTCTCGCAGTCTGAGACCTCTTGATGGATGTCCGCCTGCCAGCTTAGACCCAGTGCCCTGGGGATCAGGCCTAAGCTGGCAGGCTGACATCCCTCTCATAGTCTGGGGCTCTCACAGACCAGGAACCCTCATTCCTTACTGCCTACCTGCAGCAGAGGCAGGAGAAGCTCCTGCCACCACTGCTGTGCTCGCCAGCCATGACCCCAGCTTCTGGCTGAATGACACTCCCAGGCATCTGCCCCCTGGTGGTCAGTGCATACCATAGCCACCAGTTGTCCCACTGTTTGGTTGATTTGCATATTAGGGTTTTATTATATAAGATTATGTGTAATAGGATATTGTAAAACTTAATTTACAAAATTTTTATTAAAGCATTTCTTACATACAGTTATATTGGCTGTGCCACAAAAATATTTGTTGTGGGCTTCATACGGCCCATGTGTTGCCAGTTTGACATGCTTGGTGTAGAGGCTACTATTTTAATTAGGGAGGGGAGGGGAGTAGCATTGTAAGCAGCCAGCATAGAGTAAATGGGTTAAATATGTACTAGTAAATACTAAAATGGCAGACATTTAGCTTTTTAAAAATATATATATTTTATTGATTTTTTACAGAGAGGAAGGGAGAGAGATAGAGAGCTAGAAATATTGCAGCTTTTAAGATTCTCTCCTTGTCTTTTGCTCTTGACATTTTAATTATGATATGTCTTGGTGTGGTCCTCCTTCGGTTCCTTTTGTTTGGAGTCCTCTGCACTTCCTGGACTTGGAAGTCTATTTCTTTCACCAGGTGAGGGAAGTTTTCTGTCATTATTTCTTCAAATAGGTTTTCAATATCTTGCTCTTTCTCTTCTTCTGGCACCCCTATAATTCAGATGTTGGTGCACTTGAAGTTGTCCCAGAGACTCCTTACACTATCTTCATACTTTTTGATCCTTTTTCTTTTTTCTTCTTTTCTTTTTGCTTTTCCCGCTGGGTGGGTTTTGCTTCTTCATATTTCATATCTTTGACTTGCTTCTTGCGATCCTCTCGTCTGCTGTTGGATGTCTGTATAGTATTCTTTATTTCAGTCAGTGTATGTTTAATTTCTAGTTGGTCCTTTATCATATCCTTGAAGGTCTCATTAGATTCATTGAGGATCTCACTAAATTTATTGGCGGTCTCACTAAATTTATTGGCAGTCTCTAGAAATTTCTTGAAAAACCTAATAACCGTGGTTTTGAACTCTATATCCTGTCGTTTTCTTTCCTCCATTTCTGCCATTTGTGACCTGTTTCTTTGTCTTCGCATTTTGGCTGCTTCCCTTTCTGAGTTAGGCGATCACTGGGAGGAATTAACCTCTAAGCCACTTGGTTACGAGAGTCAGCTGTGTCTACAGTGGGAGAACTTCTGTGCAGGAGACACCCTTATGGGGCAAGAGTTGTTTCAGTGGGGCTTTTATGCTCACTGCATCTGCCCCGAGTGTGTTCCTTGTGGATCTGTTTTGTTTAGGTTAGTCCCACTCTGGCCACTGGGTGAGGCTGGCTCCTGTATCTTTAAAGAGGTGTTGATTAAGCCTTTGCCTTAGGCTACTCAGTCTTTTATATGCAAAAGCCTCTGACACAGCTTGGGAGGAGCGGGGCTTTAGGGAGTTTGCAGAGCAGGGCGGAGCAAATAGCTATGGAGCTTCTCAGCCCTGCGCTGAGAGACACCAGGTCTCTGTGTCCCACGGTAATTGCTGCAAGCAACGCTGAGAGAAACCCGCTTTGGATTTCCTCCCAGTGCCAGTCAGTCCCCCTTCTCCGGGTGTCTGGGTCCTCAGAAACTCGCCTGGAACTGGAGTTCAGAGCTGCTGGGAGCTTGTGGCTCTCTCCGTTTTGGAAAAGAACCATGTCCTCTGGCACCAGCCCTCTCCCTGAGCCCCGTGCGCGTGTCTCCATACCTCTGTACTTTGCTTCCGCTGCTCCTCTGAGTCTCAGACTCTTTTGTAGTTGTAGGATTTTCACTCAGCCAGCCTCTTGTGGGTGCAAGTGGTGTCTGTGTGTTCTTTTCATGGTTTTTCTGAAATAGTTGTTCACGGCTACATTTATGGTGTTTACCTTATGCCGCCATCTTGCTGTTCTGAGAGCTAGAAATATTGATAAGAGAGAAACATTGATCAGCTGCCTCCTGCACATCTCCTACTGGGGAGGTGCCTGCAACCAAGGTACATGCCCTTGACCGGAATCGAACCTGGGACCTTTCAGTCTACAGGCTGACACTCTATCCACTGAGCCAAACCAGTTAGGGCCAGACATTTAACTTTTAAAACTCCTAGGTTCACTTTGTAATGTAGAGAATTACACCTCAAATTCCACAACTAATGCTATATTTTTATTATATTTCTGAATTTCTTTTTAGTCTCATCACTTAAAATTGAAAAACAAACAAACAAACAAAAAAAACCCACCACCCAAACATTTAGAAACTGTTGGAAGAAATTTTCTTGAATCTTTTCTTTCTGTGTGAGAGCTCTTATGACACTGGAATGACAATATCCTTCATTTAGGCTCATCTCTTATTCCAATGACAGTGAATGTGTTTCCAGCAGAGAAGGCAACTGGGCCCTGACTTTATAGTCCTGTCCACATAGCTACCGGGGGTAAAGAGCAGTGTGTTGTGCTGGGCAGATGATAACATTTTGTTGTTATTCAAATAGACTCGCATTTTTGATGGAAAAACTCAAACTGTACCCTGAAATGAAATTCAGGGTTTCTGCTGATTTTTCAAGATGTGTTTTTTGAAAATCCACTTTAGAGTAAACAAAATTCAATATCATTTTCAAATACAGTTTTCTCCAGGGGAGAGCTCGAACTCTGACTCCAAAAGAATAAATACTCTCAACTGAGCTGAGCCTCAGATGTCACTCCTGTTCCAGCCAGTGGGCCCGAGGGTGTTTGTTTCCCTTGGCTGGGAGACCAAGCAGCAGCCCGCAGGAATGAAAGGCACTAGTGCAAAATGCAGATGTGTGAACCGATTAGAAAAGTAACTTGAGCTAAGTAAAAGTTATGAACTGGCCTGTAGCCATTTTAAAAGTTTATATCATATAGGAGGCACCTTATATTTATCATCTACTACAAGGTTGTATATTGTTCTTAGTGGTTACCTTTCATGTCCCAGGAATAGATTTAGTCCTCATGAAAGTGTCAGGAAGTCATCCCTGGAAATGGAAGTGTACTCACACAATAACATGAAAAAATCTATTTTGAATATATATATTCCCCCAAAAGTATATACAAACTTTGAATCATTATAAAGGCAGTGTTTATTAAAATACATTTCTTTTTCACAATTGAGCTGCCTGCTGTTAGAGTGTGTCTATTTCGGGACGCCCTGTACATGCCTCACATACAATTGCCACAGCAGGTAGCCTATGAGCCTCTTCCCCAGGATGGCAGGGGCATTCCCTGTGGGCACATCCGTGTCCTGCAGTGCCCTGATGGCTATATTCCCCTTTCTTTGTGAAGTCCCAGTCTGACATCAATTTGGCCCTCAGACAAAATTGAACAACTACCACCTAAAAGTCAGTCTCACTGTGTGGGTGGAGCCTAACCCCTGGGCCATCAGAGAAGCCGGGTAGGGAGAGGCCAGACGCCCTGTGCTCTCCCTTGAGCCAAGAAGGGAAAAGGAAGTTCACCTTTGGTTGTTTAGATGAGGCTTAACATGCCAGTGAACATGCAAATCACAATGGTAGAATTGGTTGTACTTGCTGCTTGTCATCTTTCTAGGGTCTCTGGGGCTCTGCATCACTTTGCGTTATCTCTTCTTTGTCTAGAACATGCATATTTCAGTTTATATAGGGACTAGAGGCCCTGTGCATGAAATTCATGCACGAGGAGGGGGGGGTGTCCCTCAGCCCAGCCTGACCCTGTCCAATCTGAGACCCCTTGAGTGATGTCCAACTGCCCTTTTAAGCCCGATCCCAGTATCGGGCCTAAATGGGCAGTTGTACATCTCTCTCACAATCTGGGACTGCAGCTCCCAACCACTTGCCTGCCTGCCTGCCTGATTGCCCTAACCACTCCCCTGCCAGCCTGATCACCCCCTAACTGCTCCCTTGCTGGCCCGATTGCCCCTAACTGCCCTCTCCTGCTGGCTTGGTCACCTCTAACTGCCCTCCCCTGCTGGTCTGGTCACCCCTAACTGTCCCCGCCCCCGCAGGTCTGGTTGCCCCCAACTGCCCTCTTCTGCAGGCCTGGGTGCACCTGCCCTCAGCTGCTCTCATCTGCCAGCCCAGTCACCCCTAACTGCCCTCCCCTGCAGGCCTGATCACCTACAACTGCCCTGCCCTCCTGGCCATCTTATGGTGGCCATCTTGTGTCCACATGGGGGCAGGCACCTTGTGTGTTGGAGTAACAGTTAATTTGCATATTGCCTCTTTATTATATAATAATCTGAAAGGAAAAACCAATCCTGCCATTAATTTTAAAAAATGCTAGATTTACCTTCAAGTGAAAAATATTTGGCACTATACCAATCAGCAAACAGCAGTGGCAAATACCCGGCTCAAATGCATTAAACCTGTGTTTAAAATGAATTCAGCCCTGGCTGGTGTGGCTCAGCTGCTTGAGTGTCCTCCCATCCCTGAGAGATTGCCAGCCAGTGCGATTCCCAGTCAGGGCACATGCCCAGGTTGTGGGCTCGAACCTCAGCAGGCATGTGCAGGAGGCAGCAGATTGATGTTACCCTCTCACATTGATGTTTTTCTCTCTCTCTCCCTCTCCCTAAAAAAATCAGTCATAAAAAAAGAAAAAGACAAAATTAATTTATATGCAGATTGAAAATCATAAGAAACAGAAGAAGGATTCTCTAATAGACAAGAGTACTATTTGCAAACAAGTTTTAAATGACATGCTTAAATACGCTTTCATCTTTAATCCAAGAAAACTGTACTGTATTCATAATTTGTATTACTTAACAGTAGAAAACTTTAAATAAAAAAACAATCACGAGTTTGGTTGTTTCAAATAAAGGTTTCCAGTTAATGGAGGTTTGGACACAATTTGAAGGTAATGTACATTTTTTTAAAACTTAGTATTTATAGCATTATATTTGAGACTTTGCATGTTTTAAAACACAATGTTAACAATAATGTCACAACAGCAATTTTGATAAAAAGATATTAACAAAGCTGCTGGCAGGGAGAACATGCTGCCACATGACTTGTTTCTAAGGAGACTCAGCGTAAGGGGTGGGTGGGGCTTTGCTGCCAGAGTTCTGTTCCCCTGACATTTCTCACAGCAGCACAGGTGCTGGCTCCTCTTTTTTGATGGGTAAGAAAGCATTTTTCACTTTTCTTGGGGAATGGGGAGAGGAATTAACACTTTAAGGTGACTATCTTTGAGGCCATGGGGCCAGTGAGTTTTGCTGAACACACTCTGAGTGATTTGCTAAGTTCTGTTTCCTGTGCTCTGCTTCCTCATGTTTTAGGCAAAAGAAATAACAGCTCTTTGTTGCTTTATTTCTTGGAGGTCAATTTTTGTTTCTTTTAGTATTTATCCAACTCTTTACTATTTATTTAACTCTTAAGCAAACATATCAATGGTTAAATAGGCAGATGAAAAGAATGTAAGAACTTAGGGAGTAAAACAATAGAGGGAACTTAGGGAGTAAAACAATAGAAACAATGATGATCTCTCTATATAAAAGCCTATATGACTATTCAATCATTAGCTATGATGTGCATGACCACCAGGAGGCAGATGCTCAATGTACAGTCATGGAAACATGGAAAAGACTAATGAATTTCAGAGGGAAGAGGGGAGGGGGGAGGGTGGGAAGAGATTAACCAAATATCTTATACTAGAGGTCTGATGCATGAAATTTGTGCACAGGGGTAGGGGGTGTCCCTCAGCCCAGCCTGCACCCTGTTCAATCTGGGACCCTCTCACAATCCAGAACTGCTGGCTCCCAACCACTGCCTGCCTGATTGCTCCTAACCACTTCTGTCTGCCAGCCTGATCACTCCCTAACCACTCTCCTGCCAGACTGATTGCCCCCAAATGCCCTTCCCTGAAGGCCTGGTCACCCCCAACTGCCCTCCCCTACTGACCTGATTGCCCACAATTGCCCTCCCCTGCTGGCCATCTTGTGGCAGCCATCTTGTGTCCACATTGGGCAGCCATCTTTGACCACATGAGGGTGGCCTTCTTGTGTGTTGCAGTGATGGTCAATTTGTATATTATCTCTTTATTATATGGGATGAATACTAGAGACCTGCAGAGGTCAGGTCAAAACCAGTAGTTAATAACATCCCCCAAGGGGTCCATTATTGTGAGAGGATGCAGCCCCAGGCCAAGGGACCCCACCAGTGCACAAATTCGCGCACTGGATCTCTAGTAATATAATAAAAGGAACTAACTCTTAGTAAAAACAAACTATATACTAGGCACTTGCTAAGTGCTCTATTAAAATGTTTAATTCACCCTAACTGGTTTGGCTCAGTGGATAGAGCGTCGGCCTGCATACTGAAGGGTCCCAGGTTCGATTCTGGTCAAGGGCATGTGCCTTGGTTGCAGGCACACCCCAGTGGGGGGTGTGCAGGAGGCAGCTGATTGATGTTTCTAACTATCACTCTCCCTTCCTCTCTGTGAAAAGCCAATAAAATACATTTAAAAATGTTTAATTCTTCTGCCCTAACCAGTTTCTCAGTGGTTAGAGCACTAGCACATGGTCTGAAGGGTCCTGGATCTGATTCCAGTCAAGGGCATGTACTTTGGTTGCTTGATCCCTTGCCCTGGATGGGGCATGTGTGGGAGACAACCAATCCCTGTGTCTCTCTCACATCAATGTTTCTCTCTCTGTATCTCTTCCCCTCCTTTTTACTTTCTCTAAAAATCAATGGGAAAAATATCCTCAGGTGAGAATTAATAAAATGTTTAATTCTCCCAACATAATAATGAGGAAAATATTTTTCTTCATTTTATAGATGAGAAAACTGAGGCAATGAAAGGCAAAATAGCTACCTATAGCCACTAATAAATATATTTATATACAAAAAATGGTCAATTACATCCTTCCTTTATCTATCTGGGCCTTAGAATATAGATATTTTCATTTAATATTTGTTAAATAAAAAGGCTAGTTAACAAATTAATAAGTTTAAAGCAAGTTTTAGAAGCTATTTTGAATTTAAATAGGAAATGTTGATTTTATATTACTAGTGAAATATAGAAAAGGTGGCCTTAGAATGAGGCCTTTGGTATCATAACTCATCAGGAAGTGGGAAGCAGAAGGCGATGGAAAGAAGAAAAATTGAGAGTCTGAGTGAGAAGGTGTAAAAAGACTCTCCTACATTCTAGCCAGCAAACCTGCTCTCCTAACAGGTTGAAGACCCAAAAGCGAACACGACAGCCGCATGACTGACAGTGAAGCATGGGGGTGCTCTCTCTGAGGAATAAACCGGAGAATGCCTGCGTGATGGAGAAATGCAGGTCAGGGACGATGTTGTGGTTTGGGCGATGGCACTACACAAACATGATATGCATTAATTCTAGTCAAAGATCCTTAGGGAACATTATGGTGAAACTGCTCCACATGGTCCCTTCCTCGTGGCTAGAGGGTGGGGATGTTTGGACTCGGGAGTCCCCAGTGAAGAGACCTTGATGGAGGTGTGGACAGCCACTGTCACCAGGGAAGAGAAGGAGCTGACATCCTGTCTGAACCAGAACAAATCATGGGGGTTACACTGAACTCTACAAGGACGAGGCAGGACATCCATTAATAACGTGGAGCAAAGGATGGAACACACAATTCAACACAGAATCACCAAACAGCTGGTAAGTTCTTAATGTTCTAAGTTACTAGAAAGCTTCTCATTATGAAGTTAAAAAGTGAGAATTCTGAAAATAGAAAACCTGGATATTTGGTGTTAACAAGGATGAGGAAATACTGAAGGTTTCATACATCTTTCATATGAGAGTATAAGTAATTTCCCATGTTCCAGAGGCTGTGGCAAAGGTAGTAAAAATAACTCCAGGATGACTTTGGGCCTAGAAATTCCCATGCAGAGCAGAGCTAGTCCATCTAGTGGACTAAACTACAGACTATTGTGTAGCAGTAGAAGTAAAACTACATGTCCATGTAGCAACACAGATCATAAAAACACAATATTGTGTGAAAAAGAGATTAAACATGTAGATATACATATCAATAATCTTGATGGACATTTAGAACATATGCACAGAAAACAAATCTGTATTTTCTACACAGGGACATGTATGCTGAAAGGTACATATCAGACACAGCAGACAGCACCTGTGAGAGAGGAAGCAGTGGAAGCACAGTACGAGAATGAAAGAAAAACATGCAAAAAGAGGAAAATCTTCATACAGATAAAAATGATAGTGAGGTATGAACTGGAGTGTGTGATTCAATTAACAAACAAATGAGGCCAAAGAGAAAATAGGTAAAAGAATAAAATATTGGACCAACAAGAGTAGTGAGGAGAGTGAAGAAGTTTCCACCTGTGATCATCATTAAAATGTTCTTTTAGGTTCATGGCCATAATGTGAAAAATAACTTTCTATATAATAAAAGCTTATTAGCTAAATGTCTGGTCATCTAATTGGCCATTCAACCAATCAGAGTGTAATATGCTAATGATATGCTAAGGTTGCTCAACTGCTCGCTATGATGTGCACTGACCACCAGGGGGCAGATGCTCGGACCAGTAGATTAGCTTGCTGCTGGGATCCCGCCAATCGAGACTGAGAGAGACAGATCGGACATGCCCTGGAGCCCTCCTTCCCCAGCTGGCCAACCTCCCATATCCCTCCCTGGCCGCAATTGTGCACTGGTGGGGTCCTTTGGCCTGGCCTGAGCCCTCTTGCAATTTGGGGCCCCTCAGGGGATGTGGGAGATCCAGTTTTGGCCCAATCCCACAGGCCAGGACAAGGGACCCCCACTGGTGCATGAATTCATACACTAGGCCTCCAGTATTAAAATCAAATCAAACAAGACAGCAAACAAACAAAAAGCCTAACTTGACCCAGATTTTTATTCTAGCATCTGAAGCCCCCACAAAGTCACTTATTACTCCCTGTAGTGTTAAATCTCTTTATTGAGTTACTCTCCTATATTATTAAATGCCATGAAGAAATACTTCTCTATTTTAAAACATTCCCCTTTTTCTGTATAATCACAAAACACCAAGAGAGAGAAAAATATTGTTTCAATGCCATGCAAGGTAGACTGGTATTAAATATAGCTTTCTTTGGCAAGACTCATTGTAGTAGATTTCCCTGTTCTAAGTCTGTTTATAAAAGTGGAAGTAAAATAATAAACACATCCTAGTGAGTCACCCACACAAAAGAAACCAGCCCACATAGTGCCATAGGAAAGACAGTGTGAGACAGTGCATGTGTCTCATAGACAGGTGGGCAGCAGTCGCCACAGGAAGCACATCTGGGGCTGGAGTCCAGTCCCCGAGTCCTGGGTTTTTCTCGTGGTAGCTAAGCATTCAGATTCTCAAACAGTTTGCACGCTAAGTAAAAGTAAAGGGACAGACCCATGTTTGTCACCTCTTCTTGTCTGTCACCCTAAATTTATGACAATTTTTTGGACACTACACAGTGAGATTTATGACAATAACCACTAACAAAAGCTTTTATTCTAAACAATTTGCTAATTTTTAAAAGAGCCTTTTGAACATGAAAGTATACAACCATTTCTTTTCATCTCCGGGTCAGGAAAAGGCCACTTACCGGGAGTTGCTGATTACTCGTTAACATGCTCAGGAATCCGACTGTGGTATTTTGGGATCCAGATGACAGACAGCTCCGTGAAGTGATAATGTCGCTATATTGGGATGTAATTAAACTGCCTTTGTGGGTTGAACGATCATTGTAATGAGGCTGCTCGGAGGAAATCTGATGAGAGGATATGGAGGAATCGGAAGTGCTCCTGACTTCAGCCTTATTTAGAAACACCTGGTTCTATCCAGACTGGAGGAAAAAGTTTGGTTCTAGGTAAGTGAGACGTGAACAACCAGCTAACCCTGCTCTCCCCTCTTCAGTCAGCAAACTGTACAGAACACCTGCCTTTTCCTACATCATTTTGTAGCTTTCTGTACAAGGAGATATAAATATACGAGTGAATATACCTATATTTACTTGTACAATTCTTGTATTATACTTGAGATTTACATATATACGTGTTTATACACAAGTACGTATATATGTTCCATTTTGTAACTTTTTTGTACAAGGAGATAAATAGGTGATAGATACATAGTAGATGTCTTTTAATTGCCATTGTATTACATGCAATGATTTTGTTCTAGAGTTAGACATAACTAACTTTATCCTGGATGCTTGTGTATTTCTCTGGCAGTTATTTCTCTTTCTTTCTCAGAATTCTGATGATCTATATAAGTTGGATTATCTCCCTTTCATCCAAATATATGATCTTTTTAAAATCATTTTCTTCTCTTTGTTCTTTCTCTTTTATTATTTACTAGAGGCCCGGTGCACAAAATTTGTGCACTGGGGTGGGGAGGGTGTCCCTCAGCCAAGCCTGTGCCCTCTCGCAGTCCAGGACCCCTCACTCCTTACCACCCGCCTGCTTGCTGCTCCCTACCACTCGGCTCACTGCTCCTTAGTGTGCTGTAGAGGCTCCCACCATGGCTGCTGCATTTGCCAGCCTTGAACCCGGCTTCTAGCTGAGAGGTGCTCCCCATGTGGGAGCAGACTGACCATCAGGGGGCAGCTCCTATGTTGAGCATCTGCCCCCTGGTGATCAGTTCATAGCGACCAGTCATTCCACCGTTCGGTCGATTTGCATATTAGGTTTTTATTATAAAGGATTTATTTATTTATTTATTTATTTATTTATTTATTTATTAAATTGATTGGGGTGACATTGGTCACCATAAACACACAGGTTTCAGGTGTGGGTTTCTATGTTACAAGTTCTGTATATTGCACCGTGTGTCCACCCAGAGTCAGATCTTCGCCTGTATCTTATATTAGGACTGTCTTGTCCCCCTACCCCCTTCCCTCTGGCAACCACCAGACTGCTGCTTGTGTTCATGAGTTTCAGTTTTATATCCCACGTATGAGTGAAATCATACGGTTTTAGTTTTTTCTGATTTATTTCACTTAGTGTAATGTTCTTAGGGTCCATCCATGTTTTTGCAAATGGTGCTATTCCATCTTTTCTTATGGCTGAGTACTATTCCATTGTGTATGTACCACATCTTCTTTATTTAGCCCTCTGTCATGGGACACTTTGGTTGTCTCCGTTTCTTGGCAACCGTGAATAATGCTGCAATGAACATAGGGGTGCATATATCTTTGCCAATACATGATTTCTAGTGTTTCGGGTGTATACCCAGGAGAGGAATTGCTGGGCCATATGGTAGCTCTATTCTTAATTTTTGAGGAATCACCAGATGTTCTTCCCTAGTGGTTGTACTAGTCTGCATTCCCACCAGCAGTGAATGAGGGTCCTTTTTTCCACAACCTCCAACACTTGTTATTGCTTGTCTGGTTGGTAATGGCCACTCTAACCGATGTGAGGTGGTACCTCATTATAGTTTCAATTTGCATGTCCCTAATTGCTAGTGAGGTTGAGCAGCTTTTCATACATATCTTGGCCGTTTGTATGTCTTCTAAGGAGAGGTGTATTTTCAGGTCCTCTGCCCATTATTTTTTTCTCCAAGTTGAACAAATCACTTCCTCTGCCTTTTTTTTTGATTGGGTTGTTTATTTGTTTGGTGTTGAGTTTTACCATATATATTTTTATATTTTTTATATTTTGCAAATTTAACCTTTGTTGGAGCTACTATTTGCAAATATTATCTTCCATCTGGTTGGCTGCCTGTTTTGTTGTCCATTTTTTTTGTTGTGCTGAATCTTTTGTTTGATATAGTCCCATTTGTTTATTTTTGCCTTTACTTCCCTTGCCTTTGGGGTCAAGTTTGTAAAATGTTCTCTACGACTGTGGTCCATAAGTTTGGTACCTATATTTTCTCCTGTGTAACTTATTGTTTCTGGTCTTATATTTAGGTTTTGATCCATTTTGAATTAATTTTTTTGTACATGGGACAAACTGTAATCCAGTGTCATTCATTTGCATGTGGATTTCCAGTTTTCCCAGCACCATTTATTGAAGAGACTATCCTTACTCCATTGTGTGTTTCTGGCTCATTTCTTGAAAATGATCTGTTCTTATACCTGTGGTTTTATAGCTGGACTCTCTATTCTCTCTCATGGATCTGTGTGCTGTCTCTCTGCCAGTCCCATGTTCTTTGGTTACCGTGGCTCCATAGTATAATTTGAAGTCAGGTAGCATGATACCTCCAGCTTCATTCTTTTTTTCTCAAGATTGCTTTGGCTATTCAGGGTCTTTTGTGGTTCCATACAAATATAACTCTACTTCTTTAAAAAATGATATTGGGATTTTGATGGGAATTACATTAAATATGTGTTCTGCTTTGGGTAATATGGCCATTTTAACTATGTTGATTCTCCTAATCTATGAAAACAGGATATTTTTCCATTTTGTTTTGTCTTTTTCAATCTTTTAATAATGCTTTGTAATTTTCAGTATATGGACCTTTCACATTCTTTGCTAAATTTATTCCTAAGTATTTTATTATTTTGGTTGCAATTGCCAAAGAAGTTTTTTTTTTCCATTTATTTTTTGAAGTTTTGTTGTTAGTATACAGGAAGGCAATGGATTTTTGCACATTGATTTTGTTTCCTGCAACTTGACTGTATTTGTTTATTGTTTCTAATAGTTTTGTGGTGGAGTCTTTAGGATTTTCTATATACAGAATCATGTCGTCTGCAAAAAGTGACAGTTTGAGTTCTTCCTTCCCTACTTGGATGCTTTTATTTCATTCTCTTGCCTTATTGCTCTGGCTAGGACTTCCAGCACTATGCTGAATGACAGTGGTGAGAGTGGACATCCTTGTCTTGCTAATACTAGAGAAAAACTTTCAGTTTTTCCCTGTGAGTATCAGATTAGCTGAAGGTTTATCATATATGGCCTTTAGTTTGAGTACTTACCTTCTGTTCCTATTTTATTGAGTGTTTTAATTATAAATGAATGCTGTATCTTATCAAATGCTTTTCTGCCTCTATTGATAAGTAGATATGATTTTTATCCTTTGTTTTGCTAATGTGGTGTATTATGCTGATTGATTTGCATATGTGGAGCCATCCTTGTGCCTAGAAAGAACCCCACTTGATCCTGATGTATTATTTTTGGATGTGCTGTTCTACTCGATTTGCTAGAATTTGTGCATCTGTGCTCACCAGAGGTGTTGGTCTGCAGTTTTCTTTCCTTGTCTTACTTTCCAGGTTTTGGTAACAAAGCTATCCTGGCCTCGTATAATGTGTTAGGAAGTGTTGCCTCTTCTTCAATTTTCTGGAAGAGTTGAGGAGGAAAGGCTTTAAATCTTCTTTGAATGTTTGGTGAAATTCACTGGTGAAGCCATCTGGTCCTGGACTTTTATTTTTGGGGAAGTTTTTGATTATTGTTTCAATTTCCTCACTGCTGATCGGTCTATTTTGATTTTCCTGTTCTTTATGATTTAGTCTACGAAGGTTATATATTTCTAGGAACTTACCCATTTCTTCTAGGTTATTGAATTTGGTGGCATACAGTCTTTCATAATGTTCTAGTATGCTCCTTTGTATATCTGTGATGTCTGTGGTGACTTCTCCTCTCTCATTTCTGAGTTTGTTTGTAAGGGTCTTTTCCCTTTTATCCTTAGTCTAGCCAGGGGTTTGCCAATTTTATTAATCTTTTCAAAGAACCAGCTCTTTATTAATTTTTTGTGTAGTCTTTTTGTCATTTATTTCATGTAATTCTGCTCTAATTTTATTATTTCCTTTCTTCTGCTGACTTTGGGCTGCTTTTGTTTTTCTTTTCCTAGTACTGTGAGATGTGATGTTAGGTTACTTGGGATTGCTCTTGTTTCTTGAGATGGGCCTGTGATGATATAAACTTCCCTCTTATTACTGCTTTCACTGCACCCAGAGGTTTTGATATGTTGTATTGTCATTCTCATTTGTCCCTATATATCTTTGGATCTCATCTTTTATTTCTTTTTTTGATGCAGTCATTTTTTGGTAGTATGTTGTTTAATATCCATGTATTTGTGGGTTTCTTTATGTCCTTTTTGTGGTTGATTTATAATTTCAAGACATTATGGACAGAGAATATGATTGGAATATTTTCAATCTTCTTGAATTTGTTGAGGATACTTTTGTGACCCAACATATGGTCTGTCCTTGAGAATGTTCCATGTGCACAGAGAAGAATGTATAGTCTGATATTCTGGGATGAAATGTTCTGTAAATGTCAATTATGTCCATTTGGTCTAGTGTTTCATTTAAGGCCAATATTTCTTTATTAATTTTCTTTTTGGTTGATCTGTCTACTGCTGTCAATTGAGTATTTGAGTCTCCAACTATGATTGTGTTTTGATTTGTTTCTCCCTTTATCTCTGTGAGTAGTTGTTTTATATAGTTCAGTGCTCCCTGGTTGGCTGCATTTATATTAAGAAGTGTTACATTTTCTTGATGTAGTTCCCTTTATCATTATAAAGTTCTATCTTTGTCTCTTATTATCTTTGTTACCTATTTTGTCAGATATAAGTGTGGCTACACCTGCTTTTCTGTGGAGGTTATTTGCTTGGAGAATCATTTTCCACCCTTGTACTTTGAATCTACCTTTATCTTCTCTTGTTGGCAGCATATGGTTGGGATTTGTTTTTGATCCACTCTGCTACTCTATGCCTCTTTATTGGTGAATTCAGAGCATTTACATTTAGGGTAATTATTGATGTATAAGGATTTCTATAGCCATTTTATATTTTGTTTTCTGGTAGCTCTGTGCCTCCATTGTTTTTTTCCCCTTTATGTTTCTATCTATTATTTTTTTAATTTAAATCCTTTATTGTTTAAAGTATTATATGTCTCCTTTCTCCCCCATTGATCTCTTCCCAGCTAATCCCAACCCCAGCCCATGCCCTCACCCCCCCCTACTGTCTGTGCCCATTGGTTATGCTTATATGCATACATACAAGTCCTTTGGTTGATCTCTTAAACCCTCTCTCCCCTGCCTTCCCTCTGAGGTTTGACAGTCTGTTTGATGCTTCTGTGTCTCTGGATCTGTTTTTGTTCATTATATTCCACAAATGAGTGAGATCATGTGATATTTATCTTTCTCCAACTGGATTATTTTGCTTAGCATAATGCTCTCCAGGTCCATCCATGCTGTTGCAAATGATAGTTCCTTCCTTTTTACAGCAGTGTAGTATTCCACTGTGTAGATGTACCACAGTTTTGTTTTGTTTTTAAATATATTTTATTGATTTTTTACAGAGAGGAAGGGAGAGGGACAGAGAGCCAGAAACATCAATCAGAGGGAAACATTGATCAGCTGCCTCCTGCACACCCTCCACTGGGGATGTGCCCATAACCAAGGTATATGCCCTTTATCGGCATCGAACCCGGGACCCTTGAGTCCACAGGCCGACGCTCTATCCACTGAGCCAAACCATTTAGGACTGTACTACAGTTTTTTAATCCACTCATCTGCTTATGGGCACTTAGATTGTTTCCAAATCTTAGTTATTGTAAATTGTGCGGCTATGAACTTAAGGGTGTATATATCCTTTCTGATAGGTGCTTCTTATTTCTTGGACACATTCCTAGAAGTGGGATCATTGGGTCAAATGGAAGTTCCATTTTTAATTTTTTGAGGAAACTCCACACTGTTTTCCACAGTGGTTGCACCAGTCTGCATTCCCCCTAGCAGTGCATGAGGGTTCCTTTTTCTCTACATCCTTGCCAGCACTTGTTGTTTGCTGATTTGTTGATGGTAGCCATTATGACAGGTGTGAGATGGCATCTCATTGTCATTTTGATTTGCATCTCTCAGATGATTAGTGACTTTGAGCATGTTTTCATATGTCTCTTGGCCTTCTGTATGTCCTCTTTCAAAAAGTATCTAAGTACTTTGGCCGTTTTTTGATTGGATTGTTTATCTTTTTTTTGTTACTGTATATGAATTTCTAATAAATTTTGGAGATTAAACCCTTATTGGATATAGCATTGGCAAATATGTTCTCCCATGCAATAGGCTCTCTTGTTTTGTTGATGGTTTCTTTTGCTACGTAGAAGCTTTTTATTTTGATGTAGTACCATTTGTTTATTTTCTCCTTAGTTTCCATTGTCCTAGGGGCTGTATTGATAAAGATATTGTTACAACATATGTCTGATATTTTTCTGCCTATGGATTCTTCTAAAATTGTTATGGTTTCCTGTCTTATGTTTAAGTCCTTTATCCATTTTGAGTTTATTTTTGTGTATGGTGTAAGTTAGTGGTCTAGATTCATTTTTTTTGCATGTATCTGTCCAATTTTCCCAACATCATTTATTGAAGAGACTGTCTTGACTCCATTGTATGTTCTTGCCTCCTTTGTCTAACATTAACTGAGTATAATAGCTTAGGTTGATTTCTGGATTTTCTGTTCTGTTCCATTGGTCTATATGTCTGTTCTTGTGCCAGTACCAAGCAATTCTGAGGACAGTGGCTTTTTAATGCTGCTTGATAGCTGATATTGAGATCCCTCCAATTTTGTTCTTCTTTCTCAGGATTGCAGCAGCTATTTGAGATCTTTTTTTTTAATCCATATGAATTTTTGGAGAGTTTGTTCTAGGTCTGTGAAATATGCCATTGGTATTTTAATAAGGATTTCATTGAATCTATAGAATGCTTTAGGTAGTATTGACATTTTAAAGATTTTCATTTTACCCATCCATGAACATGGTATTTTCTTCCATTTGTTTATGTCTTCCTCTATCTCTTTTTTCAGCATCCTGTATTTTTCATAGTACAACTAAAATAACTTCCCCTAAGAACAGAAATAAGACAAAGATAGCCATGCCCACTTTCACCACTCCTGTTCAACATAGCACTAGAAGTATTAGCCATAGTGATCAGACAAGAAGAAAAAATAAAAGGCAGCTGAATTGGAAAAGAAGTGAATCTGTCATTATTTGCAGATGTTGTACCTGATATTGTACATAGAAAACCCTAAAGACTCCATAAAAAAACTACTAAACTTAATAAATGAATTTGTCAATGTAGCAGGATACAAAATTAACACCCAGAAATATATGGTCTTTTTATATACCAGTAATGATCTCTTAGAAAGAGAAACTAAAAAAAAAATTTCATTTACCATTGCAACAAAAAAATCAAGATACCTTAGAATAAAATTAACTAAGGATGTAAAAGACCTGTACTCTGTCTGTTATTTTTGCTTGGTGATATTTCATACATCTTTCCTCTGTTTCCTCTTTTTTTAAGCTATAAGTCCTGGTTTGAGGATTTTTGTGTGTGGTTACCATTATATCTATAAAGAATAAAGTTGCATATATATCATAGTTGTTTTCCTTGTGAGTGCATATGATAATCATCTTGCTTTGCCAGTTCAGATCTTTCTCTATTTCCCATTTATGTTTTTGTTGTCACAAATTATCCCTGTTTATGCTGTAAGTATTTTGGTGTTCTTACTTGTTTTTTGTTTCAGGTAGAATATCTCCCTTGAATATTTCCTGCAATGGAGGTTTTCTGGTGATAAAATCCCTCAACTTTTGCATGTCTGGGAATGTCTTTATTTTTTCTTCATCTTTAAAGGATAATTTTGCTGGATATATTATTTGTGGTTGGTAATTTTTCTCTTTCAGACATTTGAGTATTTGGTTCCATCTCTTCTGACTTGTAAAGTTTTTACTGAGAAGTAAGATGAAATTCTGATGTGTTTTCCTTTGTAGGTCATTTTTTTCTTTTCCTGGCTGCTTTGAAAATTTGTTCTTTGTCATTAATTTTTGATAGCTTCAATACCAAGGGCCTTATAGAGGGTCTCTTTAAATTGAGGTAACTAGGTGTTCTGATTGGTGCTTGGATTTGAGGATCTTGTTCTTTCTATAAATTTAAGAAGTTGTCATCCACTATTTGTTTTAGTAGACTTTCATTTTCTGCTCCCTTTCTTCCTCCTCCACAATGCCTATAATTCTAATATTGATTTTCCTGATGAAGTCAGATAGGTGTCATAGAGCTCTATAATTTTTCTTTATTCTCAGGTCTCTCTCTTCTTCCCTCTGCATCATTTCTTGATTCCTATCTTTAATATCACTAGTTCTTTCCTCTGTTTCACTCTGTTGAGTGAAATGCTCAGTAGCTCATTCTTAATCTTAATTGAATGCTTCCTTTCAAGGATTTCTGATTGGTTCTTTTTAAAATTTCAATTTCCTTGGTAAAATACTCATTTTGTTCATTGATTTGTTTTCTGAGTGCAGTGAATTGCCTGCCAGTATGTTTGTACATCTCACTGAGTATTTTCAGAACTGCAATCTTGAAACCTGTCATTTATATCACATATTTTCATGTGTTCCAGCTTTTTTCTGGGGACTTTTCATTTTCTTTCTGATCATCATTGTTACTGTGGTTTTTCATGGAATTTGCTGTCCTCTTTTTTTGTTTTTGCATTTATCTCTGAAAGGGTCTTTCAACTATATTCCAGTAGATGGCGTTGAATCACAAGATTTTCACCTCCATGGTCTCCCAGATTTGAGCCTCCACAGCTTCTGTACTGTGGTACAGTCATGCTGTTGAGGGTGGGTTTCTTTGTTTGTTTGTTTTTCCCCTCACCATGATGGCAAAGGACACCACAGCCAGGCCTGGCAGTGGGGATCTGCAAGGCAGGACCCATGCTCTTTCAGGCACCTGCCAACTCAGACACTGTTCACTCTCTGCTCCCCTGCTGGGCTGCCCCCTGCAGCTCTCTGCTCTTCCTGCCTGGCCTTGGGAAGTGCCTGCTTCCTCCGCCTTTCTCCCCTCTCCTGGCCTAGCCACAGCTTCCAGCTGTGTCTGTGGGCTGCCTGTGCTTTCCTCCCTTCTTATTTCCCCATGTATTCCTGATGCCCATTTTTAGGTGTTTCAGTGTGTGTGTCTCTCAGGTATACAACTGTTTGAGCAGGGATTTCTTTTTTGGTTAACTTGTTGAAATGTCCTGGGAAATGGAAAAGTTGCACCTTTATGGCACTATTCCTCTGACATCACTCCTCTCTTTTACTCTTAAAATTTTTTTTCCAATTATTCCTCAGCATCACTGATATTATTTTCTATTACATAATTATGTCCTTTCTCTAGTGATACTTCCAATGCACATTAGTTTACTACTGTGTTTTTAATTACCCTTTTTCTCATGAGCTCTATTAACTTCTTTTAATTTCATTCTGATTTTAAAAAAGACAGTTTCATTTCATATCAATATTTTCTGTCATGTAGAAAGTATTTATTGTTTTATTTTATTGAATACACAGCTTATGCATTTAAAACATTGTTCTGTAGAGACTCTTTCCATAAATATAACTTACTATGCAACTTACAGTCAATCATTTATTTTTGTTATGATCATATTGTAAATAAGTTTTCCTTCTCTTAATTTATCCTGGTAAGAAAGTGAGCTATGTATGTCAATACTGTTACCTCAGTGTGCATGCAATACCTTTGAGCTACATCACAATCACGTCAAACATCCTTTTTCTCTAAAGATACCTGCCAGTGTTGAATTTCTGGACGGAGCAGATGTTTTCTTCTTCTGAGTCTAAAGAAATGAATTTCTGCATAGGTCACAAGGAACAAGTTGTAGCTCTTCTGTGGCATTAAATTATATGGTCATTTGCAGAGTACAGAGCCACTGCAATGCTCTAAATCTCTGGCTGGCCTCAACTATATCTTTTACCCATGGACATAGTCCTCAATTTTTATGGAAAGATAAGAGATCTCAGGGCATTTTATTTTAATTTTTATCAGTGGAAATGTTTATTAGAATGAAATATGTAATTTTGTTAATGATGCTTATTCATTTTTTCATAGTCTCAAAAATGAAAAAAAAAGGGCCACTTGTCAGCTAAAGCCTGGTATCCTAAGATGTGGCCAACATATTTCTAAAAACTAAAATATGAATTCACTCATCCCTGTGTTGTTTCCCACAGCCATTATTCAAATCTAAACAGTGAATCATTCTTTGTCTAAGAAAAGCAACACTATTCAATTAGCCTCAGTAATTGAAAAGAAAGACCATCTGAGTTGCAGGAAGTCCAGAGCAAAATAAAATCATATGAAGTAAACTAAACTTGTCTATGAATTCCATGTGTGTGGACTCTTTGGACAATAACTTTTGTTGGTTTAATATGAAAGGAACAGAACAGGCCTTGCATTCGTGTCTTGAACAGAGGATATCTATAACAGTTTGCTGAATTAGAGATTACCTTCTTAATACTATACTTCAAACATGGGCTCCCATGTTAGTTTTTAATAATAACTTGGTGTGAATAGTAAGAGACATGGTCCTGGTTTTGTTCTTATTGTGTCATGGTTTGGGAGTACATTGGGAGTCCCCTTCCTTGTCTGCCAGATGTGTAGTTGTGCAATTGGTACATCCCTGTGCTGGCCAGTGGGGCAGTGAGCTGTCTTCCCCCATCTTCTTGTGAGTGAGCGACTGCATTGTCTCCAGGGTGGGAACAGCTCAGGGTAAATCGCACTTCACACACTCAGTGTCCACACTGATGGCCTTTAGGAACCGCCAGCCCTGAGACACTTGGTGGAGTTGACGGACTTCCTCTCTGAAGTCTTTCCTTGAGTCTGAACTCTTCTAACTAATTGTGGAGGCACCTTTCATAGGAGTAGTTCACGGTTCACTGACATTAGAATAATCTGGAAAACTCCAAGGATTCACCATCTATCACACTTCGTAGGACCTCGGGTGTAGCCTTCTGACAGCAATGACCTCCACACTGACCTCCTGTGTCCATCAGGGGCAGCTCCTGTTTCCGTCTGGTGAGGAAGAAACAGAGATAACTCTAAGTACTGTTGGAAGGCCCAGCTAAAACCCTAAAATATTAAGCAATCTAGAATAAAGACAATAAAAATTTCTTGGAAGCACTCAATAAAGAATGCCAGAGCACACTCTCCCTCTGGGAGCATGCCCCACCTTCCCTCGCGCTGTCCTCCCCCAGTGGTGTTAGCTGTGCCTTTCTCTCTGCTAAGCTCTCAGGGTCCTTCTTCTGCCTCTGTGACTTGACTCCTGAGCCTATACAGTCCAGCTGGCTCACTTCTTCTACCTCTATATCTTTTAAAATAAACTTTCTCTTATAATGTGAAAAAAATGCCAGAAATTTAATATAATATTTTTTTATCATCTTTCTTAAATAGAAATAGAGTACTTTTATTTCATACTAAAGCCCTGGTGCACAAAAATTTGTGCACTTGCGGGGGGGTAGGTCCCTCAGCCTGGCCTGTGCCCTCTTGCAGTCTGGGACCAGACTGCACCAGACTGCACCTGCTGGCTTAAGCCTACTCCCTGGAGGATAGGGCCTAAGCTGGCAGCCTAGGAGCCCTCAGGGGATGTCCACTTGCCAGTGGGGAGCAAGCTAAGCAGCAGTTGGACATCTTTAGCACTGCTGAGGAGTCAGGAGAGTCTCCCACCACTGTTGCTGTGCTGGCAGCCATCAACCTGGCTTGTGGCTGAGCAGAGCTCCCCCTGTGGGAGTGCACTGACCACCAGGGGACAGCTCCTGCATTGAGTATCTGCCCCTGGTAGTCAGTTTGTGTCATAGTGACCAGTCATTCCCGGTGGTTGGGCTGTTAGGGTCAATTTGCACATTACCCTTTTATTATATAGGATAGAGGCCTGGTGCATGGGTGGGGGCCAGCTGGTTTGCCCTGAAGGGTGTCCCGGATCAGGGTGGGGTTCCTGCTAGGGTGCCTGGCCAGCCTGGGTGAGGGGTTGATGACTGTTTTCAGGCTGGCCACACACCCTCCCCCCCAGCCACCCAAGCTCCCAACCTCTCCTTTTTTTTCCTGGGATTTATTTATCTTCTATAATGGAAACTTTGTAGACTTGAGCAAAGCCCATTACCAGCCAGGGCAGGCAGGAAGCTCGGCTTCCTCCATCACCAGGGGAATCCAAGCCTCCTGCTCACTCTAGCTCTGTGGCCACTGCCATTTTAGTTGGGTTAATTTGCATACTCACTCCTGATTGGCTTGTGGGTGTGGCTTGTGGGCATGGCGAGAGAGTAGCGGAGAGATGGTTAATTTGCATGTTTCTCTTTTATTAGATAGGGTTGTATTCAGAGAAATTTTTAGCATACAAGTTTTCCAAATAAAGGACTAGCAGAATGAATGAGAGTTAAGCAATACAAAATAACTCCTATGTCTCATTATAAAAAAGCAAATTCATTTGTATTGGATATTTGTCTTAAAGACAGACAGATACTAAAAAGCATGATCACATTTCAGAATATGGGTTGAAATGTATTTAGTTTCAATAATACAGGCAGTTCAAGTGCCTGGCTGACTCAGGGTCTGTGTTCTCAGGTAGAGCTCAAACATTCAGGTGGAATTCCCTTTTGAATCACCACATTGCATCCCAATGATGAGCTGAGGCTCTAAAAAGTAGGGCCATGCCCACCACACTCATTCGCCTTCCTCTGCTGCTTCGTCTTCTGCTCTTAGAGCGCTGCCCCCACAGTGTGTCATCTCAGGACATCAAATACTTACTACCATTTTTTTGCAACTTTAATAAATTCAATATATAGAAGGAAGAAATTATATTTCATAAAATGGTATGAAAACCAAAGTACACAAATTACCACATTTTCTAAGAATTTTTATGACCTTGATTTGTGCTGAAATACATTTCTTCCTTTACTGCACCCGATAGCTGACACCTACTCTTTTCCTCCTACTTTTCCTCTTCAAAGAAGGCTTTCCTTTCTCTAGTATTTCCAGATCCATAAAGAAAGTTTGGAATATTTTAACATTCCTCTGGTTTCACACTGCCTGCCAGCTATCATTCCTCCCACAAAATCTCAAAAACATTACCCTCTTCTTATCCTTGTCATAATTATCTGTTAACTGTAGAGTCACATCTCATATTTTTAAAAGAGAATGATACCTCACTCACTTTCTTATCAACCACATAGGCTACCTTCATCAGAATATCATATGCCAACCACCTTCATCATAAGTAGCCAAATGGTGAGATCCCGTCATTTCATGATTTTTAAAATGTTTTGTTTTGTTTGCTTGATTTTTCAATCATTTATCTACTTCAGTAGACTTTCATGTGGCCACAACTGGATGAAGAATTTCACATTCTCTCCCCCATACTGAAATCAGGAAATTTTTTTTTTATCATGACATCCTTCTTTTACCCCCATTTCAATTACCTGCTAAGCTCAAACTCAGGAAATCCATCCATTCATTACCTCATTTTAAGTCTTATGATCTTCCAGTTTCTTAGTTTTTCAATTCATTTTTTGATGGTTCAGCACTATTCTCACCAGAGCCTCCTATCCCCATGACCTCCCACTACACTTGTCTTGCCAATTCCCAACTGTGATTCAAACCATCAGCTAGATCAAATTACATAATCTGGAAAAACTGATAGTTTCCAACCTCAAATAGACCCTCAACTGATACTTGGTGGTCTTTTCACTTCTAGTTGTTTCAATTTTCTATTTTCCTATGTGGCTAATCTCAGCTACTTCCATTCACTCAGCCAAACGAAACCAAATAAACAACATAAACTGTCCCATAAGAAATGAACATGAGACATGCTCAATCTCATGACTGGCTCACAGTCCCTGGCACTTTCTCTATGGCCTCAGAGGGATATGCTCCAGCGAAGGCCATGACCATCCTCTCCACTGTCATTGCCCGGAATTCTGTCTATTTCTCATAAACTTTCCACCAAATCCCTGTTTCCTATGCTCTCCCTCACTACTTGTTCCTCTCAGCATCCTAAAAGTATGTTCAGATATTCCCCATTTACAAGAAAATATTAAATTATCACCTTAAATGGGGAGGAGAGTGAAGAAACATGACAAGCCTATGTCAGCCGAGTGACCAGGGTCAACACCAATAGTCATAACTTGTGTTGATAGTATGTAACCTTGATGTGATGTGATGAAAATGACACTTTACCTCTGTGATCTCCTTGACCCAAATCCATATAATCCCAACCTAATCATGAGAAACTGTACTCCTCAAGACCACAACTCATCTATAATAAGGAAAGTCAGAGAATTTGTCACAGTCAAGAAGGGGCTGAAGAGAAATGCCAGCAGCATCAAATGTATTATCCTGCATGGGTCCTGAAACAGAAGAAGGACATTAGGTAAAAACTAAGAAAATCTGAGTAAATTAGAGACTTGGTTTAATAATAAAAAAATATACCAATACTGGTTCATTAAGTGGGTAAGTTACCATAATCATGTAGGGTATTAATAACAGCTTAACTTTTGTGTAAGAGGTATATGAGAATTCTCTGTAATATCTGCTTATAAACCAAAAACTGTTCCAAATTATCAAAAGTTAGACCAAGAGTTAGGTGGAAAGAATGAAACATTCATCCGTATTAGTAATAAAGCTCATATTCCCATTAGCAATTATAGCTTAAGTGTGTGGCCATAATACACCTCCTGATTCTAAACTCCAGAATGATGAGCAAAATGAAGGTTACCATGGAAAGACCCAGGCTTCCCCATGTTGAGGTACTTCTGTAAAACTTTCAACCTGGCAAGACAGAACTGAGCTGACCAGAGCTGCTTGCCCTGTCTGGGGCAGCTGGCTCTTGACTTAGGAAAGCAGAAGGGGTCTGATCCGCACGTGCTGGCCACTAGAATTCATTAGGAGGGATGGAGGGAGGGGCTTAGCAATAGGCAGGGTTATAGCTAATCAAGTTCTCCACACAGAAACAAGAGAGTGGAATTTCCTTTTAAGAAACAGAATACTAATTCCAGGGAAAAGTCTCATAGCATGTCCCAGTCCCAAGCTGTGTTATAAAACCTCATTGTGTGGCAGATACAGGTGTTATTGCTTAGAGAGCTGAGAGCTGACTCACAGCAAGTCAACAAAGTGAAAATTAACATACGGGTGTTGTTAACTTTGGAATCTAAATAATAGGATCAATACAATAACAAATTTAGTAAGATACACTTTTTTCTTTGTCTTTATTGTTTAAAGTATTATGGATGTCCCCTTTTTCCCCCACTCCAGCCTGCACCAGCTACCCTGCCCCTTGCCTTTACCAGACTATTATCTGTTATGCATGTATGCATACAAGTTCATTGGTTAATCTCTTCTCACCCACCCTCCTCCACCTTTGCTCTGAGATTCCACACTCTGTTCCATGCTTCTATGTCTCTGGATCTATTTTGTTCATCAATTTATTTTGTTCATTAGATTCTACATGTGAGTGAGATCATGTGAAACTTGTCATTCTCTGACTGGCTTATTTCGCTTAGCATAATATTCTCCAGGTCCTTCCATGCTACCTCAAAGGGTAAGATATTCTTTTTTTAAGAGCTACATAATATTCCCTGGTGTAAATGTACCACAGTTTCTTTTTCCACTCATCTGTTGATGGGCACTTGGGCTGTTTCCAGATATTAGCTATTGTAAATTGAACATAGGAGTTCATAGATTTTTTTCTAATTGTTGTTTTGGGTTTCTTAGGATATACTCCACCAAAAACTACTAGATTTACTAATGAATTTGACAATTTAGCCGGATACAAAATTGACATCCAGAAATCAATGTCATTTTTATACACCAATTATGGATTCCTAGAAAGAGAAACTAAACAAACAATCTCATTTACCATGGAATGGCAACAACAAAATAAAATAACATATTTAGGATTAAGCTTAACCAAGGAAGTAGAAAACCTGTACTCAGAAAACTACAGGATAATTGGAAAAGGAGATAAAGGAAGATATAAACAAGTGGAAGAATATACCATGTTCATGGATTGGTAGAATTCATATCATTGAAATGTCCATACTATTCAAAGCAATATATTCAGTGAAATACCTGTTAAAATACCAATGGCATATTTCACAGATCTAGAACAAATACTCCAAAAATTTATATGGAACACAAAAGACCCTGAGAAGACACAGAAATCTTGTGAAAGAAGAACAAAGTTGGAGGGATTACAATACCAGATATCAAGTTATTCTACAAAGCGACCGTAATCAAAACAGGCGTATAGATCAATGGAATCAAACACAGAACCCAAGAAATTGACCCAAGCCTTTATGTTCAATTAATATTTGACAAAGGAGGCAAGAGAATACAATGGAGTCAAGACAGTCTCTTCAATAAATGGTGCTGGGAAATTTGGACAGATACAAAAAAAGAAAAAAAGAAAAAGAAAGTAAATCACCAACTTACACCATACACAAGAATAAACTCAAAATGAATAAAAGAATTAAATGTAAGTTGTAAAAAACCATAAAAATCCTTTAAGAACCAATAGGCAGCAAAATCTGACATCTTTAGTAGCAATATGTTTGCCAATACATCTCCTAGGGTAAGGGAAACAAAGGAAAAAGTAAAAATGGGATGACATCAAAACAAAAAGCTTCTACATAGCAAAAGACACCATCAGCGAAAATGAAAAGGGAGCCCACTGCATAGAACATAAATCTGATAAGGTGTTAATATCCAAAATACGCAAGAACTCACACAACTTAACAAAAAGAAAACAAACAAACCTATTTAAAAATGGTCAGAAAACCTAAAGAGACACTTTTCCAAGGGGCATATGAAAAAAATGCTCAAAGTCACTGATCATCAGAGAGATATAAATTAAAACAACTATGAGGTATCACCTCCCACTTGTCAGAATGGCTATCATCAACAAATCAATAAATGACAAGTGCTGGTGAGCATGTGGAGAAAAGAGAACCCTTGTGCACTGCTGGTGGGAATGCAGACTGGTGCAGCCACTATGGAAAACAGTATGGAGTTTCCTCAAAAAATTAAAAATAAAAATGGAACTGCCATTTAACCCAGTAGTCTCACTTCTAGAAAGATGGACTTTTAAATAATAAGTTCAATTCTTCTTTATTGCTTCTAATTAAACTTTTATCAAGTATGAGTTTATGGCTCAATGAAAACGAATTGTTCTCACATACCAGTGTAAATTTATTGATGGATAACTTAATTTGACTCTTTAGTAGAACCATTTTGTTTTGGATCTGGGAGTACTGGCTAGCCATCTTTTCTCCTTGGCTTTATTCTGGTTCTTTAGTTGTCCTTATCTAACCTAAAAAACTTTCATGTGCTTCAGAGACTTTTACACTTCTGACTCATTCTAATTTGCTCATTTTTTTTAGATTTCCAGAGTCTGTGTCCATAGAGCATGAAAAATTATTTAGTCAAATTTGTTACTTGTCTCCTCTTGGGTAGGAAGAACAGAACCACTGAATATGTCATTTTTCTGCTGAATAATTTAGTGTCTTTGTGATACACTCCCAAGTTTCTTCAGTCAGGTTTATTCTCCAAAGCCCATGTATGGTGTCCACATTTCTGACAAATCACTTTCCCAATGACACTGTAACTTATATTATTCACAGCCTTAATGCTAAAAATACTAGCTCTCTTATCAATTACTAAAGGCCTGATGCACAAAATTCATGCACAGGGACCTCTCACAGTCATGGGCTCTCGAAGTCCAGGACCCCTCACTCTTTACCACTTGCCTGTAGTGGAGGTGGAAGAGGCTCCTGCCTGCACCACTATGCTCACCAGCCATGAGCCCAGCTTCTGGCTGAGTGGCACTCCTCCTGTGGGAGTGCACTTACCACCAGGGGCAGCTCCTGTGTTGAGCATCTTCCCCCTGGTGGTCAGTGCACATCATAGAGACCAGTTCGGGCTATTTGCATATTAGAGTTTTATTATAAGGGACTAGAGGCCCGGTGCACTAAAATTTGTGCATTCGGAAGGGTCCCTCAGCCCAGCCTGTGCCCCTCGCAGACTGGGACCCCTTGGGGGATGTCCACCTGCAGGCTTAGGCCCACTCCCCAGGCAATCGGGCCTAAGCTGGAAGCCAGACTTCCCTCTGGAAGTCTGGGAACCCTCAGGAGATGTCCACTTGCCAGCAGGGAGCAGGACTGAGCTGCAGTCAGACATCCTTAGCGCTGCTGAGGAGTCAGGAAAGGCTCCCATCACCACCACTGTACTGGCAGCCATCAGCCTGGCTTGTGGCTGAGAAGATCTCCCCCTGAGGGAGTGCCCTGACCACCAGGGACAGCTCCTGCATTGAGCATCTGCCCCCTGATGGTCAGTGTGTGTCATAGTGACCAGTCATTCCCAGTGGTTCTGCTGTTAGGGCCAATTTGCATATTACCCTTTTATTATATAGGACTAGGGGCCTGGTGCATGAAATTCGTGCACTGGAAGGGGAGTCCTCACCCACCTGCCCCCTCTCACATATTGGGGTCCCTCAGGGTGTGTCCTACTGATGGTTTAGGCCTGCTCCCTGATCCCCTTGGGGAGTGGGCCTAAGCCACAGTTTGGGAGGTGACCAGGTTAATCAGGGGAAGCCACCAGCCTCATCACCCCACTGCTGCAGCCACTGCCAGTCACCGCAGCCACCAAGGTGTTTTCATCAACACAGGCTCCAGTCCCTTCACTATGAAGAAATGACAACTTTCTTTAGGCATTTTCAAGATGTGTCTTTCATAGGATATGACATTTCTTTCTTTCTTTTTTATCCTCATCTTAGGATATGTTTCCACTGACTTTTTAGAGAATGTGGAAGAGAAGGGAAAAACAGAGAGAAACATCCAAGTGAGAGGAACACTTTGATTGCTTGCCTCCTGCATATGCCCTGACCTGGACCCTGGGCCAGGGAGGGGCCTGAAACCTAGGTACATGCCCTTGGTCAGAATTGAACCCAGTCCCTGCAGTCAGCAGGCTGAGGCATTATGCACTGAGCCAAACCAGCTAGGGCAGGATATGACATTTCTTAGCCCTCCAGCAGTGGACCTTCATTTTTTTTCTCCAGGAGTGTGGAAGAAAAACCCTAGATCATCTTTAGGGATTCTTATTACTCATGTTACTAAGAATATTACCAGTGTCATACAGGGAGCTTAGCCAATGAGCGGTAAGAAAAGGTGTTTCCTCTGTAGTTCACTCTGATCACCAGCTCCACCCTTGCCCCTCCAATACCAACTCCACCCCTTCCCAGGCCTGTAACCTCTGCCTGAGGCTGCAGACCTGGGTAAAAGACCCTCAAACCCCTTTGATCGCTGGCTTCACAGAGCCCAGGCCTCTGCGATCACCAGCTCTGATTCTGCCCCTTGACAACTCTGGCTCTGCTCTTGCCCCACTGGCAGCCTCTAGCCAAGGCTACAGGCCTGGGCAGGGGTCTGACAGACACTTGCTTTATCAGCTCTGCTGGTGCCCAACCCCTGCGATCACAGGCTCCACCCCTGCTCATGCCTGAAGCCTCTGGTGAAGGCCTCTGGCCTGGGCAGAGGACCTCAGTCCCCTCTGATCACCTGTTCTGCCCCTCAGGTCTCCCACCTCCCTTGCCACCTGCCTGGCTAACTGGTCTGACCACTTCAGTGGCAGAGCTGAGCTGGACTGAGCACCACCATCTTGTGTCCATGGGGTAGCCATCTTGTGGCTATGGACACTGTCATCTTGTTGCCATGGGGGAGGCCATCTTTGTCATGGAGTGATGCCTAATTTGCATATTACTCTTTTATTAGATAGGATTATATAGAATAGAGGCCTGGTGCATGGGAAGGGTGTCCCAGATCAGGGTGGGATTTCCGCTGGGGTGCTGGCCAGGCTGGCTGAGGGGCTGATGGCTGTTTGCAGGCTGACCACAACCCCTTCAAGGTGGGTGTCCCCTGCCAGGGTGCCTGGCCAGACTGGTGAGGGGCTGAGGGCCGTTTTCAGGCTGCCCACAGCTCCTATTGACCCAACACTCCAGTGAGGCTGGCTGGAATCAGGTTCCTGGGGTTTATTTATCTTCTGTAATTGAAACACTGTTGCTTTGAGCCGAGGCCTAGGCAGGTAAAGAAGCCTCCTGTTTGCTGCACCTCCGTGGCTTTTATAATTGAAACATTGTTACTGTGAGCATAGGTTCATCCAGCCTAGGCAGGCAGTTGCAATGGAAGCCTACTGTTTACTCTAGCTCCAAGGTTGCCAACCCCCATCTTGGCTGGGTTAATTTGCATACAGCCTCTCTGATTGGCTTCTGGGCATGGCTTCGTTGGTGGGATTGGCTTAGGTGTCTTGAGGTGATAGTTAATTTGCATATTACTCTTTTATTAGATTACATTGCAGTGAAATATTTCCTACAATTATACCACCAAAGATAAGATAAAGTAAGAATCCTATATAATAAAGAGGGAATATGCAAATTGACCGTCACTCCAGTCAATTTGCACCCACAGCTGAGGCTAAGTTCCCATAATGAGCCTTAAGGAGCAATCAGCAGGCACCTGAGGCTGCGCACCCACCCACCTCCTGCATGGGGCTTGACAGGGGACCTCAGGTTGTGCCTTCCACCCACAGGGCTTGACAGGAGACCTCAGGCCATGCCCCCCACCCCAGCACCAGGCCAGGGGACCTCAGGCTGTGCCCCCTGCCCCGGCGCCAGGCTGGGGGAATCACAGGCCACTCCCTCCGCCCATCAGGGCTTGATGGGGACCTCAGGCTGTGCCCCTACCCCTGGCACCCAGGGGACCTGAGGCTGCACCCCCCCACCTGGCAGGGCTTGAGAGTTGGGACTGGTTGGGTCTGGATCTAGCCCAATGAAGGGGGGCCGTCCAGGTTTGGGTCTCGAGCAATTTTGAGGTGCATGTGGGTGGTTGAAGACTTGACTCTGGGTTCCATGGTGCACCCCAGACTCTGACAGGAGGAAGATTTTCATATATGTTTTACTAATTTTCTTTAATCTCTGACACTTCTATTATAGAGAAAGGGCAAAAAGCAATATTAAAATATTTCCTCTAATTAATCCCCTTTTAATGTGCACGAATTTTGTGCACTGGGCCACTATTTTAAAATATTGATGTATTTAACCTACTGTAATTGTTATTTCTCAGTAAAACTTGATAAGTGCAGATTTATACTCTGTGTCTATCCCCCAAGGTGACAAATACCTTTGAAGTATTAAGCTTAGCATCACTTAATTGGAAAGGCAAACTTCTCCTCTCCAAACACCCACAAAATGTTCCAGGTTTAAATATGACAGGCAGCTCTGGCTTCTCAATGCTAGTCTCCACACATTCAAACTGAAGTGATCTTTTTGAACCACAAATCAGAACTTCTGATCTTTATACTCTTACCATATTGAAAAGGTTAGAATACTTTTCATTGCTTTTAAGTGAAGCTCAACTAACTTACTGCCTCACACCTTCCTCTGAGTGCTCTTTGAGGTTGCCACATAGGCCTTCTTCAGTACTGACCACCTGGATCCCTTCCCCAGGGCCTTGATGGGTGATATGGCCTCTTCCTGGAAAGTTGTTCATTCACCACCACCACCACATGTGCAAGATCTTCTCCTTCTTCACATCTAGTTCAAACTTCAGCATCTTTTGTGATGGAAGAAGTAAAACTTACTTGTATTGTATCATTACAACATGAAAGTATTCCCAAAGTGTGGGACAGGCTGGCTCCATGCGACCATGGGACGCTTTTACAGAAGTGACCCTGGCACTTCATGCTAGTTGCTACCTGTGCTCTGGGCAGGATTTTAGGTCCTCAACAGAGAATGTGCAGCCATGTTCTCTGAGTGCCACGAGCCAGGCCTGGGAGGCTGTGACACCCTCTGAATGTGCAGTCCTGGGGGCCATCTCCTCTCTGACTCACTGATTGGAGTCACCTGCGCAATCAAAACTGAGGTCCTAGGAGGAAGAGAGAATCCACTGTCAACCCCCACAGATACTGCTCCCATCAGAGAAAAATAAATTCCCTCTGAACCACATTCCTTTCCATTCCTTACAGGAAATTATACTTCATCAGTCATTGTTGACTGAGGCATCATTGTATGCAGCATGACAGTGTTTCATAACTCATCTAATAAGCAGAAGCAACCTGGCCAGCATGGCTAAATGGTTAGAGCATTGGCTTGCACACCAGAGGGTGCAGGTTTGATCCCCAGCCCCAGTCAGGATCATGCAGGAGGCAACCAGTCGATGTGTTTCTCTTGTGTCTCTCATGTCTCTCTCTCTCTTTCTTCCCCCCATCTCTCTCACTCTCTCTAAAAATCAATGAAAAAATATTATCACTCCTAAGGTGAGGACAAAACAACAACAAAAACACACAGAAGCTAAGACCATGGGACCTCTGAATCTTTTTATGCACACTTGATATTTAGCCCTTTCTCATAGCTATGCCACACTCACCACAGACAGGCTGAGCGGATGGACTCCTCCTGAGCTCACTGCTCACTATCTTGCTAATTATACTGGGTCATCCTGCAGGCAGAGAGCCTGGTACGGCTCAGGGGAAATCTGTGTATCTGTGTGGGGGGCTAGGTAATGTGATATGAGGAACAGTGCCATTTGAAGGGAGGCGATCTCAACTCATCTTTTACCTCTGGGCTAAAGTACATGGAGTTCACCTAGGGGACGGCCAAGGAGTCATACTACCTGAGCTTATTTCTATGAAATGTCTATCGGACAAAGTAATTATAACAAAATAGTAAGAATATTAATATCAAGGTGACAATATCCTTGTGGGGTGTTGATGTTGACAAGGACAGTGACATACTGCTGCGACATTAGAGCTGGTAAGAACAGACCATCTTATCTGCAGAATAAGAATGTTGCAAATGCTTCCATTACCCAAAATAAGCAGTTCAGATCATAGTCACTTTTGTGTGCTACTATTTTAGAATATATTTTCTACTTGGATTTATTTGTTTATAACTGACAGTGTTAGTTATTAATATAAATCAAGATTCCCTTTCTTTTTTTCCACCAAAGATACGTTCTCTGGATTTTGCAGTCATTGTAATCTCACCATGTTCTGACTACACAACAAGTGGTCAATACTAATTGTCCGAAGAAAGCCAATGGAGTTCATTTACATCGACAGGTTTAACTTGCAGTCGCCTACACTGCACATTTGCAGAAATGCAAGTACTGGTTTACTAGTGCTTCCTTTGGAGTCAGCAAAAATTCTAAGGAATTCTAAGTGTATTTTATTTTAAATGTAGCAAATTAAGATGAATTATTTTTAATATTTCAGTGAGTAATTTGTTCTACTTTAAATTGTAAATGCATGAAAAATACTTCTTTGAACATGATTCCAAAAAATTTATATATTAAACTAATTTTTTTTT
>PVJC01010738.1:0-43079 GCA_004026665.1 Murina feae | reverse complement strand
TCTCTCCCCAGTTCCCTATATCTTTGGGTATGCAAATACCTTAGGTTGAAGATCAGAGTTTTGCAATAATTTATATAGTATTCCTAGATTCACCAAAACCTAAAATATGTTGAAAATGTTATTTACTCTAATTATTTATTTTGTAGATAAAAATTGCTACCAGAAAGGTTAAATGACATTCTTAAAGTTTCAGAGCTAAAATATGACAATTTTAGAATTCAATGTGCTATATTTCCTGTGCAAAATTGTTTTCATTGTATAACACCATCTCCTGAGTTTTGATTTTTTAAAGAATAATTATACTTGGAAACAACAGGAATATTCAACGATGGGGACCAGATTGAATTATAATATAGAATAACTTGTAGCCAGAAAAGTCACATTTAGAAGTGCATTTAACAACATAAAAATACTCATGATATATTGTTAAGTGAAAAACTAGTTATAAAAGACACACACAATATGAACTTCATTTTGTAAAATTTAAATTTATATAAAACTATCTACTATTATTAATTATTATCTTTGGGTGGCAGAATTACAGGTAATATTATGTTCTTTGCAGTGTTCTCTATATTCCAAGTTTTCTAATGATGAATTATATTACTTTCATGTAAACCAAGCAAACAAACTGCCTAGGGTAAGTTAAATCATGCTTTATTTAATGAATTTATCATATATATGCAAGAATATGAATTAGCTAATGATAACTAGTTGTGTGACCAGGGACACAGTTGCACTCTCAAAGGATCCATTTTCTTATCTGGAAAGTGGAATAAAGTAGTTATCTTACAGATTTTTGGTAGTGATTAAGTGAGATCATGCATATAAGGCATATTAAGTGCCTACCCAAGTGGAGACACATAGTGGCCATTTAGAAAATGTTAGTTCATTTCACTTTTATGAGCTCATAAATTTTTAGTAATGAAAATGTCTATAAAATGCTATTTTCACTAAATAGTTACAAAAACCTGATTTTTAAAGTCATCTATGTTGTTGCTGAAATGCCTTACTGAAGAATAAAGTGGGGATGCCAGGGAGGGAAGAAACAGGCAAGAGAATGGGTTAGGGTTTGTGATTCTCATGGAAGAATGTAGGACAGAGGAAAGAGTGTACCTCTGGGTTTCGTTAAAATGTTTTAAATGACTCACTTCACAGCACCAGAACTTCATCACTATATTGGAGGCAAAGACATTTTCTGGTTCTATTCAAGACACTGGAACTTAAATACCCTGAAAACTGTCTCCAGATCTTTGAGGTAATTTACCTAAATGCATGAGGCCATATATTAGGTGTCAAGCAACCTTAACTCATTAGGCTAATGATTTTTCGATGTCTGAGAAACAGCATGATCCAGATGTTAGATAATACCTGTGTGAGCCAGTAACTCAATTTATTTTAGCACTCTAGCAACTGGGTACCATTACTGCCCTGGCACTCAGTAAAGATGCGGTGTTGCAGTTCATCGGCTACACTACACGATTAACCCCTATTTCCACACATTTGTCATGCAATGTTTAAGAGCCTTATGGATCATTAAGGAAATGTTGCATTGCACACAGCCTGGATACAGTGGTAAGCCTATGTGAATGTATTGCAGCCACATGTGTAAGGATCCTTTAATAAACACATCTGATTTTGCAAAATAATTCTTTCTCTAACAGTATTAGAAAACAGAGAGATGTCTATATAGGAAAACCTCCTGCTCTTTGCTGCTTTTAAAAGTGTCAAGTGTCAAAACAGCTACCAAAGCAGCCAAGGAAATGAGTAAGTCAGAATGATGTTAAAAGGAGGGAGCAGAAATAAATAGTTTCACTGGATCAAATTTATAATGGAAAGCAAGTGAAAGCACCTTTCAATTCCCTTGTTTCACACCTGCATGATATTTTCTGTCACGAAACAGTTTAAAGTACTATGTGGTCTAAAGAATAGGTAATGCATCTGATGAAACGCCAGATTTTCTAACCTGGGTTGCTACTTCCAGTCATGAGGCTGACTGTTTAGAAGTCTGGATAAAACAGAGCACATTATTTCTTATAAGAGTTGCAGCTGCCTCTTGTCATTCATGGAGAAATATTTTCATGTTTCATTAACCTAGTGTCTACTGGGCAAATATGTGGTAGCATTTACTGCTTATACAAGTGCTTTTGTCAAGTCAGGACAAGTTATTACAAAATGTTAACCTAAAACTAAATGGAAAATAAAGTTGACATTTCATTTTCTATAATCTCTATTATGGGTATTGAAGAGCATATTTGAGTTGTCACAAATGAAGGCTTTTCAAAGTTAGCTAAATGACATTTTAATGTATGGCATAATTTTTTTCTTATCTATAGGCTTGATACCATAAAAAGTAAGTCAGAAATACATGTTACTCTGTTGTGGCAAGATAGGCAAGCAAGCTCAGGTACTTGTCAAGAGAATGCATTGCTATGGGGAGGTTCTGAGAAAGCAAGGGTTTGCAGCACAGACTTAGTTCCACTTAGAGGACCAAGTTCTGTCTGTCACAGTTATGTAGCCAGAAAATAATACTTTGCAACAGTGGATTGCTTCTGCCCAAGGGGAAATACTTTTGTTTTTATCCATTTCTATTTTTCTTCTTCATGCACAGACAGGCACCAATTTGTGGCTTGCTGATTGTGGAAACAGGGACCAACTGCTGCGAGTGACATTCATTTCCTTCACAGATGACCTTGATTTATACTTTTAACTGTGGCTTTGCCTCTATGTAGGAAAAGGTCTAGGACTGACTGGAATGCAGCAGAATCTGCTAGGCCCATAGAAGTCTTTACTTTGCTTTGAAGTCCCTACATATTTGCTGCTCAAAGTCATGTATATGGATCTGATTGGAAATGCAGAGTCTCAGGTCCCCCTCAGACCTGTGAGTCAGAATCTGTATTTTAACAAGATCCCTAGGAATGTGTATGCATCATAATGTTTAAGAAAAATTGGTCTAAATAATGGTGCATGGGGGTTATTGGTTATTATAATTGGTTATTCTGTTAGATAATTCAGCCTCTGGAAGCATTAGCTGATAGAAAGCATTAATGAATAGTTAGTCATTGTGATCCAGAGAAACAGAACCAAGAGGATATATATAAAGATACTAGAAGTCTGGTGCACTAATTCATGCACCAGTGGGATCCCTCAGCCAGGCCTGCAGGGATCTGGCTGACACTGGATTCCCAACATCCTCTGAATGGTGAGAGGGTGATTCTTGGGCGACACACCCTGGAATCAGGCTCTCTCCTCTCTGATTTCAGGTGCATCACCCAAGAACTGCAGCTGCCAAGTCACTGCAGCTCAGAAGCTCCTGCACTGAGGGTCTGGCCCCTGGTGGTCATTTTGCATCATAGCTACGTGTTGGACAGTTGAACGTCAGAAGATCGCTTAGGATTTTATATATATATATATGTATTGTATGACTATGGAGACTGAGAAATTGTAAGATCTGCAGTCAGGTGGCCTGAGGCTTAAGAGAGGCAATGGTGTAAGTCCAGGTTCGAGACCCAGGAGGAGCTGATGTTTCAGTGAAAGCACAAAGACATGAAAAACTCAATAGCCACTCAGGAGAGTGGCTTACTCATGGGAGGAGCACCCTGTTGGTTCTAGTCATACCTCCAATTGATTGCATGAGGCCCACCTACGTTAGGGAGAGCAATCCACTTTATAGACACACCCAGAATAATGTTTGACCAAATACCTGGGTACCCAGTGAATTTGAATATACAATTAAGCATCATAATTGTCGTGGTGAAACTATCCTGAAAGAAACATTGTCCTGGCCAATTCTGGATAATTTCCCTACACACTTGGCCCAGGTTCCTGAGAGCATCAGAGCTATAACAAAATATTGTGCTTAAAAATCTGGGACACACTTTTCCTTTCTCTATCACTGCCATCCTACCCCAACAACCTCCTATTGTGTAGGTAACAGCAGCACTATAAGAGAAAGTAAAACCCTAAGGGAAAGTTATGCTGCAAGCAAGTTGTGTCTTTCACCATTCCTTGCTTTGGTGTTTAGGTATTTTCTGTTTCACCTTTTCTGCCCTTATCACATTCTCTCTATTTGAATACATTTTGGCAATGGCAATAATTTTATTACGTTTTTATATTCATCATTAACTATGATAATTTATGTTACTTATAAATAGGTCTATTACTATAAATCTATTACTATAAATTAGGGATTATTTATTACTAGGGGCCTGGTGCATGAAATTCATGCACGGGAGGAGGGTGGGGGTCCATCAGCCCAGCCTGCCCCCACTCATAGTCCAGAACCCCTCAGTGGATGTCCTATGATGGCCCCAGTCTGGCAGGCACCTTTGTGTGTATGTGAGTGTCCCCACTGGGGGCCTGCCCCCAGTCACATCTGAGGCCCCCAGCAGTCAGGACCAGGGTGCCTTTCTCCATTTCTCTGGCTCCCCAATTCCCCACGAGGAGACTTGGGGAGCCTGGCCCCCAGGCAGGCAGCGAGGTGGGCGCCTGGGGGGCCTCGCCCTGCCGGCCCAGGGTGCCTTTCTCTATTTCTCTGGTTCCCCTATTCCCTGTGAGGGGACTCGTGGAGCCTGGCCCCCTGGGCAGGCAGCAAGGCAGGTGCCCAGGGGCCTCGCCCTCTGGCCCCGGCTGCCTTTCTCCCGCTCCTCAGTCCCCTTGCAGGATCAGGGAGGGGGAGAAATGTGGCTTGGGCCTGAGTGAGGTAGCCGGCGCCCGCCATCTTGGCTGAGTTAATTTGCATACAGCCTCTCTGATTGGCTGGTGGGCGTCCTGAAGAAATGGTCAATTTCAATATTATGCTTTTATTAGTTTAGATGTTCAATAGTTGATCCAATCAAACAACTGGTTGTGTATGTGAAAGTAAGTGTGAACTTCAGGTGTGGTCGTGTTGTGACTGGAATCTAATCAGGACACTGTGAAATTTGATTATTTGAATTACTTGTTATTTCTTTGGTCAGTAAGTGATTCATAGTCATACAAATGCAAGGTAGATCAACCTCTGTTTAAAGAAATTAATATTCAATTTCTGTATTTTGGAATAACGTTTAGTAGTTTAAAAATATGCAACATTATCTAGCACAACAGAGTATGTTAATGAAATTTCTCAAAACATGCTCAAAGTCATTAATCATCTGAGAGATGCAAATCAAAACAACAATGAGGTACCATCTCACACTTGTCAGAATGGCTATCATCAACAAATCAACAAATGACAAGTGCTGGAGAGGATGCGGAGAAAAAGGAACTCTGCTGCACTGCTGGTGGGAATGCAGACTGGTGCAGTCATTATAGAAGACAGTATGGAGTTCCCTCAAAAAGTTAAAAATGGAACTCCCATTTGACCCTGTGATCCCACTTCTACTAATATATCCCAAGAAACTAGAAACACCAATCAGAAAGGATATATGCACCCCTATGTTCATAGTGGCACAATTCACCATAGCTAAGATTTGAAAACAGCCTAAGTGCCCATCACTAGATGAATAGATTAGAAAACTGTGGTACATCTACACAATGGAATACTATGCTGCTGTAAAAAAGAAGAAATTATTACCATTTGCAACAGCATGGATGGAACTGGAGGGCATTATGCTAAGTGAAATAAGCCAGTCAATGAAGGAAGGGAAATCTCTTTTCCTGTGAATTTCTAGGGGGAAAGTTATGCATGGCTATGTTATAGTTTCCAAAAATTTCACATTTGTGAATAATGTGAAAGCCTTTATGAACAAGAATGTTAAGGTCTGCATTTTCCCTTTTTGTTCAGTTTGGTGCAGCAGAAAGCCCAATTTCCAGGGCTAATTTGTCTTGTGGTAGAACCAGGACTAGTTGATGAAATCCTTTAGTCTTGGGCTGGAATTTACTTCTCCTCAAGCTTTATTTTCCTCATTTCTGATTTAGAGTAAAGTCATCCAACCATCTGAAGTCCTAGGTTCCAGAAGAATTTATTGTCCATTTGAGAGAAATAAAAAAAAAAAAATTTCTATGTATTGTAATGATTGATACTAAAATGTGAGTTACTTTTCTTATGTTTGCTATAGTGACTATATATTTAAAAGGAGGAATATATATGAGTTTTTTTTATTAATCACTCAGGAATTGGTTTACTATATATGAAACAATCAAAATAATAAAGTTACCTGCAACCCATCAGACATTAAAAGACACTTTCACTGAAAAGAAATAAAAAAAGACCCTGAAATTATAGCAGTCTTGAAATGTCATTTCATGTGGACAAAATATTTAACGTTTGGCTAAAGGAGAAGTCATGAAATACTCCTCTGTTTTCATGTCTTAATGAATCTGATTTTTCAAGGAATTTTGTGTGTTTGTGTGTGTGTGTGTGTGCACACACATGCGCGCATTTTCTGGCATTTTCTACTATGGTTTTTCAGTAAATTAAAAAAAAATATTTCTTCTATCTCTTTAATTTATCTTAAAGCTATATATCTTATCCTTAATGGCTAAAACAATTTAATTCAAATGCATCTTCTACAAAGTTCACTTCTTTAACAAGATGTAGTAACTTCCCTAACCTTAGTTGATTTTACTGGCTGAATCTCAGAATAGGTATATTTTTTCCTCTCTCTTATTTAAAAAAATGTTTGTGCTGATGCCACTTGGGAGAGATCAATGAAAATAATAAGCAAGGTGTCAGCCTCTATATGTGGAAGAGTTATTATAACATCATTGGGGATGTTTTTCCTCTTGATTAAGCCATACAAATTATTCTGATTGTGTTTAGGATAATACATGCTTTAATTTAAAACTGACAATAAATCAAAGATAACTTTGTATAGCTTAGCAATACTTAACTTCATGAATATTTGATTTTTTAACCGCATACTTCTATTTAGTACTTAAATAGAAATCAATAATTTTGATTGTAGAGGATCTTACTTCTAATATCTGATAATCAGTTCTGCTCTAGCATTGACATCAGAAGATTATACTTTTCTTTACCCATGAAATTGGGCTTGCTGAGTAGACTTGCTCTGCTCAAGAAGTCATCACCTGTGCCACATCTTGCTGGAAGCATTTAACTAATGATGTGCCACACTGGAGTCTGCTGTTATAATTTTCTAGGAGGGAAAGACTTCATCAATCTGGCAAAGTGAGGATGGCAGAGATCAGACATGCCCACCAATAGCCAAAGACATTTGATAAGAGTGAATCTTTAAAAGTTATCAGTAGCCCTAACCAGTTTGGCTCAGTGAATAGAGCGTCGGCCTGCGGACTCAGCGGTCCCGGGTTCGATTCTGGTCGAGGGCATGTGCCTTGGTTGGGGCACGTACCCAGTGGGGAGTGTGCAGGAGACAATGATCGATGTTTCTCTCTCATCGATGTTTCTAACTCTCTATCCCTCTCCCTTCCTCTCTGTAAAAAATCAATAAAATATATTTAAGAAAAAAAAGTTATCACAGCGTAGACTAGTCTATCCTGGCAAATGCTCTGTTGAGAAGTTATAGCCTTAGAGAAAACAGGAGAGGTCAAAACAGACTTACTTGGCATAGATGGGAGGGATGAGACTGAACCTCGGCTAGGGGTTAAGGTTATATCTTTTAGATGTTAAGATGATGTCTTGAGGTCCAACATGAATGCAATGACTTTCCATGTGACAACAACAAAAACCAGAGGCAACAACTACCCGGTCCATGAAGGTCAATATTATACCTTCTTTGTCCAGATACTACTTCAAACTTGAGAGCAAACATCTGTATATTGAAAGTACCTTTCTGTGTGATGTAGGAGGGGAAAAATAACAAGAGTAAATATGAACAATTTTTATCAATTTCTACCAGTTTTTTTTCATTTGGCTATAAAACATAGTTAATGAATACTACTTCCCTTTTTAAGTTCTTGGAATTGAGTAGCTTAGTTTGAACTATCCATGGCATATGTAGATATACTAAATCTTTAAATTCTTACATTATTTTGGAAGCAATTCGAGAAATATCCTAACATTTTTTGGGGGGGAGTCCTGGCTATAATTACTAGCTTTACACACTTGGATATGTTACTTAATTTCTGTAAATCTCTGTTTTCTCTCTTCTTTTCTTTATTGTTTAAATATCTTACACTACTGTTATAATTACACTATTGTAATTACAACATTGATATGAGAAAGAAACATTGATCAGTTGCTTCCCTTACATACCCCAGGGGGATCAAATCTGCAACCCCAGCATGTTCCTGACCTGAATCAAAACTATAAACTTTGAATGTAGGGGACAATGCTCCAACCAACTGAACCACCTGACCTGGGCAAAAACTACCTTACTATTATTATTTTTTAAACATGATGCAAGATCATTATAAGAATGAGAATAAGGAAAAAAAAAGTAGAAATCTTTATGAGCAAGGCCTAATCTTGGTTTTCATTTTATCCTATATTGTTTCAAGAAGTCTTTTAATGCATATATACCATGAGGAGCACTAACATAAAGACATGCTTTTACTAAATAAATCCAGGCAATTTTTAATGACATTTTAATTTTATTAGAATATTTCAGAAGAAAAAAATATAATGTATTTGGAGTCATTGCAGAAATTCAGTTGTTTTTCTTCGCAAAGGGTATTATTGCCTACAGGAGTCTTTTGAAGTGAAAACAATACAATTATGGAAGCCATTCAGAGATTGGAATTATTAAAAACACACACCTGTATTTTAATTTAATTCCATATCATTGACTCCTTTTATGAATGCTGGACCTTCACAATTCTCTCCTCTCTTCACATCTCTAATTTTATGTTTTGTTATACTTCTCATATGCTTTACAAGTGTAATATTCTATCCTGTAACCATAACCTGCATAGTAGTTTTCTGTTATTTCTTTATTGAATTGTGTGTGGTGGTCGCCAGAATTTCTTGTTGTTGGTTTTTTTTGTTTTGTTTTGTTTTTTTCTTTTTATTTTGGCTGTATTTTTAAAGAAGGTTTCATGGATGCTCTGTTATCTGTGTTCTTTCCTATTTGCTTTATATTTGTACCATAGCTTTGCTCAATATGATATCATTAGGTAATAGTTTCTTTTGCTCATACTATTGTAGACATAGCCTATTATTTTATGTTACAATAGGCAAATCTGAACCATTTAGATTTATTTCATCTTTCGCATGTAACTTCCCTTTTCTCCCCAGATACATGGAGAATACCTATTTGTCCTTAAAATTTTAACCAGAATGTTCTTGATGTTGAGCATTGTACACCAAATTTCTTGCAACCTCTTATCTTTCTAAATTCAGATTTAATAATTGTTGCTAGTGTCAGTGAAACACTCTTTTATATTGTGCATTTTTATTTTTCAGTTCCATTTGTTGAATTCTTGACTTTAGGGATACTAATGATTATTAGGTTGTCTTGGCTTGCTGTCTTTCATGTTTGCTAACTTTCTTCTATTAATTTAAATTCTTTGTGTTTTTATCTCTTTTCACCAAAGTTTTTTCAAGCTCTTCATCTGTGATATTGATCTCCAGTCACCTCTATTTCTTCCATGGCTTTTCAATATACTTATTATTTAAAAACTAAATATGATCATCAATAGTATACATATTGCTGTAGGTTGATGACCTCTTACCCCTCCATCTCTTTCTGAACATGATGCAAAATCATTTTTGAATTCTTGTTGGTTCAATGTCTATTTACAAAAGAATTGTTCTATAGTGCAGTAAGGTTTTTTACTGGTCAGGGGAATATGTTTTCCTTCCAGTTTAGGTTTTTACCATGCAAGAGATTCTCCTTTTCACTTACTGTTACATCTTTGCCTAGTTGCCATGTGAATTCTGTCATCTTGTTTATGCTTGGGTGGTTCTGTCCCAGTCTCTTATTCAGTCTGATGTAGTGTCTCACTGAGAATTGTGTCTTTTCTCCTTCAACAATAGATTGAAGACTGAGCCTTTTATATGCCTTCTATTTTTTTGTAGCCAGGGGAATTGTCAAGGGGAGGCAGGAATCTCAACTGTGGAGTACACAGATTTATTTGGGCTACACTCTTCTGAAAGTTTATCAAACGTATGGTATAATGTTTCACTCCATCTGGTAGGGAAGGTGGAATTTACATTTCCACTTGGGAACACTTAGATTTCAGCCATTGTTCCAAGTCAGTGTGCAGTCCTGGGAGCTTTGTTTGTATAAGTCAGCCCTGTTGTTCACTTCTCTTATTTATCTGTTTTCTCCAGCAAGTGTTTCCATTACCTCTCAGTTAGAGTTGGAACAAAGATGCTAGTCACTCAGTTTGCCTCTCTTTGTATTTGAAAGTTTTACTGCCAGTCCTTAGGAATTTTGCCACTGTGTTGTATGGTGCCTTTTCCCAGTGTTCAAAACCTTATCTTTTCTACTTTGACTGTGAGCTTTGAAGTTTAGGGTATAGGCAATGTTTCTTTCTTTGGTTGTTGCTAGGTTATATTTTTCTTTCTTGAGTTATTCTTTATCCTTTGTTTGCTGTTTTGTTAGTTAAGAGACAGGGAGATGGCTTATTCAGGTTTATTCTGTTATTGTAACAGATTTGCTGTCCCTTTTCCTCTTTGGATCTAATTCCTCATTAATAAAACTTGTGTGATAACAAAGATAGCAATAACTTCATTGAGTTTATCTAACATACAGTAAAGGATATCTTTGAAAATGACAGATACGTAAGAAATACTACTCATAGTTTGAACTCTTGTCCACATATCATTAAGGCCATACTAAAATTATACTGATATGTGCTTTTAAAAGCAATTAAAATAAAAATTTAAATAGTTTTGTTACATTATGGTATTTTGATGTTTACTATAAAAAGAAGATAAACCTGTAAAATTAAATAATCACAATTAACCAAAACCTCAGGGTCTATTTTTAAGGAATATTGAATGTTGCTTCAAACTTTATGAGTAATGGTTCACTTTCTGTAGCATGTATGCACTGTGAATTTAGATATAAACTTTTATTCATGATGGGAAATTTAAGTTTCTGGATTTAACTTCTTCTTGTTGACCTCCCTGTCCTTAAATAAATAATGCAAGGTAGCAGAGTTTGCATGGGTTTGAAAATCTCAGCTGACCTAGGAAACAAGGTTGTCAGGTATATTTTCTATGAGAAATATCAAGTTTGCAGTAGAAAGAAGTGAAAATCATCAAGGTTTTGTCCAGTGTCACATTCCCTGGCTGAAATACTCAAATTTTTTTTTTTAGGCTTCTGTACGCAGGCTGGTGTAGGAGTGACGGAAGCTGGTGGGCAGGCCTTAGAGGGTCTGCTTGCTAGCTCAGACCTCACTTGCTCAGGGTTTTTGCTTTATACATCCAGAGCCATGAAAGTTTATCATGCTGCTTTGCACTAGCCTTTATATACATAAAAGATTGCTGTAGTTCTACAAATAATGAAATTCAAATGGTAGCTGTTATCTATGGGACGGTTGTCTAGGGATCACACTGGGAAATTTACATCTATTTTCTCATGCGACCCTAACAACAGCTCTGCAAGAAGGGCATTGCTCCTCACTGTAGCGATGAGGAAAATGATCCCAGAATGGCCAAATAACTTCTCACTGTCAAGTGTCTCAGCTCCTCAGTGACACTCAGCTCTAAGTGTCACTCAGCTATGAACTGACAGCAAGACTATATTACCTGGTTTTTCAGATTATAAGGTTCTCAATTTCCACTATTCTATATTGCTTCCTAGAAATCTCAATTAACAAGAAGTTATTTTCTTCTTTATGTATTGTAACAGCTTTATTGCAATATAATTTACATGCCAAAGGTTCACCCATTTAAAATGTATAACCCAGTGGTTTTTAGAATATATACAGAGTTGGGCAACCATCACTATCACTTAATTTTAGGATATTTCTAAATGTTTATTTCCAAGATGGAAACTTAGATAATAAAGATGCAAAATGCACAGACAAAGGCAATAAATAAATAAATAAATAAATATAATAATTTTTATCGCATACTCAATATACATTCAGCTGCAGTTATATCTTCTATCATCGAACCTCTGATATTTGAAATAGTAACTCCAATGAAGTGCCATTCAATAAGGTTGATGTTTGGCTCTTGACCTATCTATCCAAATTTAACCTCTAGCTCCCTCCTTGTACTCCAACCATGCACTCTGATAATACACGGTTACCTAAGTTTTTTCAGTATATCCAACCTTCTGCTGCTCCTTTCCTGGAGATTTCAGCTTCCCAAGAATCTTTCTCTGCTTCCTTTTCACCAGCCTCTCCCATTTTTACTACAGTTTGCTGATTATTATTATAGTCATAACTATTTATTCATTTCTTTATTTCCCAAGTATATGCTGCATATTTTACATTTATTTTTTTTAGTTTTACAACTGTATTTGGTAGAAATAGTTACCTTTTCAAAAAAATATTTTTACTGATTTCAGAGAGAAAGGGAGAGAGAGTGAGAGATAGAAATATTAATGAGGAGAGAGAATTATTGATTGGCTGCCTCCTGCATGCCCCCTGTTGGGGATCAAGCCTGCAACCTGGGCATGTGCCCTTGATCTAAATTGAACCTGGGACCCTTCAGTGTACAGGTTGGCACTCTATCCACTCAGCCAAGCCAGCTAGGGCAATACACACACACACACACACACACACACACACACACACACACACTAGAGTCCTGGTGCACAAAAATTTGTGCACTCAGGGGGATCCCTCAGCCGGGCCTGTGCCCTCTCAGTCTGGGAACCCTCAGGTGATGTCCACCTGCTGGCTTATGCCCGCTCCCCAGGGGATCAGGCCTAAGCTGGCAGTCAGACATCCCTCTGGCAGCCCAGCCCTGGAGGTCTTGGGGGACGTCCACTTGCCAGTGGGGAGCAGGCCTAAGCTGCAATCACACATCCTTAGCCCTGCTAAGGAGGCAGGAGAGGCTCCCACCACCACCACTGTACTGGCAGCCATCAGCCTGGCTTGTGGCTGAGCAGAGTTCCCCCTGTGGGAGTGCACTGACCACCAGGGGCAGCTCCTGCATAGAGCATCTGCCCCCCGGTGGTCAGTGTGACATAGTGACCACTCATTCCCAGTCATTCTACTGTTAGGGTCAATCTGCATATTACCCTTTTATTATATAAAATAGAGGCCTAGTGCATGGGTGGGGCCCGGCTGGTTGCCCTGAAGGGTGTCCCGGATCAGGGTGGGGGTCCTGATGAGGTGCCTGGCCAGCATGGACGAGGGTCTGAGGGCCGTTTTCAGGCTGGCCACATCTCCTTCAGGGAGGGGGTCCTGCTTGGGTGCCTGACCAGCCTGGGTGAGTGGCTGATGGCTGTTTGCAGGCTGGCCCTTTCATTATATATATATATATATATATATATATAGAGAGAGAGAGAGAGAGAGAGAGAGAGAGAGAGAGAATATGCAAATTAGGCCAGGATGCTGTAATGGGTCATGACCACACAGGAGGAGGTTGCATGTGGAGGTAAGGCTCGGAGCAGAGAGGGGGACAAAGATAGGGGCCAGTGAGCCACTGCACCCCAGCTTGGGATAGCCCTCCAGAGCCAAAGCGGACAAGGACAGGGACAGGGGGCCAGCCTGCAGCTTCCATAGCTTAGGGTAGGCCCAGAGAGGAGACAGCAGGCCCGCCTTCCGTGGCAGCTGCATAGCTCCTGTGGAAGCAGTGAGGCTCCCAGTGGAGCACTGCAGTTCCTGCTGGCTCCTGTGGAGCGGTGGGTGGCCTGCTGCACACGATATCATGTGATGGCCTACTAGTTTTTAATAAATGAAAAAAATTTGATCTGAAAGAATCCAGAACTATAACTATCAAATGGGACCACAAAGTGGGTAGATTGTCTTAGCCTTAGAACAATAAATCTGCCAGACTATCTGGCTAGAACTACAATTACTTCTGTGCAAATCTGAATTGCCTACTAAGATGTGGACCAAAGCAAAAATTTGGAACAGATGTCCCAAGCTGAGATCACTTGCAAAGAAGCCACTAGGGGATTTGGTCCTATTGATGGCTTCTCTTGTCATTGATCCACATACCTGCTTCCCCTTGGATTTGTGCCTGTTCACATTTCTCTGCCCAAGAGCTGAATACACCTTCTGCTGCTCTAACACTCTTAGAAGGAAAAGACTTATATTTACACTAGAGGCCCGTTGCATGAAGAGATTCACGCAATAGGCCTTCCCTTTCCCTGGCTGCCGGCATGGGTTTTCCTCCGGCACCTGGGACCCAGCCCTTGGCTCTGGCTGGAACCTTCAGTCTTGGCCGCCTGGGCCCTAGAGCCTTTAGTCTTCACTGCTCCCGCTCCTTTGCTTTATGCCTACATATGCAAATTAACCGCCATATTTGTTGGGATAATTTGCATACTCTCCTGATTGGCTGGTGGGTGTAGCAAAGGGACAGTCAGTTTACATATTTGTCTATTATTAGGTGAGATGCCAATACTGCAACAGGCACTGGGCTGGTTTGCCAGCTAAGTCTTCCAGGATTGTGCACCAGGCCTGCCCCATGAATGTGCCAAGTAATACATGTCTGAGGATCAGACAGGCCCTTTCATTAACACACTAAAGAAATGTGACTGAATATACTCATAAAAGAGAAGTACAGTTATCAAGTCTGGACACCGATGAGACTGTGTGCATAATAGTTTATAGGATTTATTCCTTCAATCCTCACAACAGCCCAATTTGTAGGTACGCATGTTGTACCTAATAGATGAGAAACTGACAGCACCAGGCAAGTGACAGAACTAGGCGAGTCTCCAGGCCTGTCTGATACTACAAGTGCTACTCTTAGTCAGTTCAGAATGGCACAAAAATTGAGCCATTGTAGTTATACATGAAAATGTATAGATATACACATTTATAAATGTTTATATATTTACATATATATTTCCAGCTTTTGTTCCCATTGTCTGATATAGACACAGTGCCATATTTTGAGTATACTTACAATATTGACTTAAAGTGTGAAGATATTAATTTAGAATGCTTTATATTAATTTTTAAAAAGTGAATGTTTCAATACACTTTTTAAATAGAACTTTCCCATGAAGTAGCTATACAGTTGATAATATAGGGCCAGGTGACACTTTGCTTCTCCTTGAGTACTTACTTCTAATTTATTAACTGATTATGTTAGTCAAAGTAAAGAACCAACATAATTCAATAAAAAATATATGACTTTCTTTGTGGAGATTATAAAACCCTGGTAACTGCTTTTAAGCATTTAATTTTTATTTAATTAGAATCACTGTGCTACTTAATGTCTTTTCTAATATGTTAAATATCTTTTCCTGGTTGTAGAATATGATGTGCTTTCATATGAATTTATACAGAATTTCTAAATCTGTCTGTAGTGTGCAGAGACTAAGTATTTACATTTATATGTATGTAAAATTAATTTGAAGTTTAAAAATTATTCAAATGACCATGGTTGATCACCTTTTATTTTGTAGTTATTTTATTTTTCTCCTAAGCATTTAAGTAGATTATAGGTATATCTGTTGATTTTCTTTTCCATCAGAATTAGTAAGGGGCCAAACTACTGTTGTCAGATAGGGATCTTTTGTGGTAGAAGTTGATCTTGGTGAATATATTTGCTCACATCTTGAACCCATAATCTTGAAATTTGAGATTGTGTATAAATTCAAAAAATATTATCACACTGGAAATTAACTTTCAGAGATTTTTTTTTGTTTTTATGTGTATAAGTGTACTTTATACTATTAGAAAATGAACTACTTATGACAATGATTGTGTCATATTCACAATTATAATCCCAGAACTCAAGATCCTGGTACATAGTAGGCACCCAAAGATGTTTTCTGAATGAATAAATAAGTCAATGAATGAGTGAGCAAAGAGCATATCAGGTAATTGGCTGATGTCTATGACCTTACAACTGTAAGCATTATTATGATTTATTATGATTTCATGCATAATAAGAAGATTTCATTATACCTAAGAATAATGTTAAGAGATATCATTGCCCCTATTCCCCAAACTGTTTTTCTTTAATTTAATTGGAGTGAGACAGGAATGGGGGTAAGTATTTTTGAGCTAATATTCTTGGCAAGTAGATACCCTCACATAATTCTGTCCAGATTTAAATAATACATTAAGAGAAATTATGGGTGATTTCTTTTTGTCCCCTTTCTGTCAAAATTTGGATTCCTTTGCTTCTCTTCCTCCTGTGAAGTTTGTTTTCATGGCCATATAGACCAACAGAAAGATGGAAACTTCTTTATTCACCTTGTACTTAGAAGCTACCTTGAAGCTTTCATAGTTTCTTTCTGGAAACTGATGCCTTTCAGAAGTCATATTATGCAAATTCATACACCTACATGTGACTTGAACTAGGGTGATAGCAATGTTAGTGGGAAAAAGTCAATATATTGGTAGGTATATTTTGGAGTAGACTTGGTAGCATTTGACCAACTAGATTGTACAAGGGAGAAAGTCAGAAGAATCCAGGACAACTTTTTGACAAAAAAAGGGAGATATCTATAATATTTTCAACAATAAAGATACATTTTTAAAAATCTCCTTAAGTCTAGTACATTGGTAAGCATATTACATATTTTACTCATGTATAGAAAGGGATATAATTCTTTTGCTTTTATTCTTAATCATTAAAACTCCAATGCTTCAGGAACGATAACAGAATGGAAAAATATAATAATGTTTTGTAGTTGGAAAGAGTTAGATGCTTAATACAGCTTTTATAGTACAAAGTGTGTGACTTAGCCAAGTTATTTAACATGACACTGAACAAAAAGATCATATTTTGCCATGTTTGCATGAAAATTGAGTGACATAATGCATAATAAGTGCTCTTCAATTTTCAGTTGATTTCTTTGACTCTCCACTTGGCCTAGTTAACACTCAGTTTGACTACAATGGCCAAGTCCGCATTTTTTTTTCTAAATAAATAAGAACAAGAATTACAATGTTAGGTACTTATGCAAAATTGTGTTTTATAGATTTAGTGGTAGCAGTGGCAGAAATGGCAGGGAAGTTGAGGCTTACATGGAAACTTCCAATGCTGCTTCGTTTCTTTTTTTTCTTTAATTTTATGTTTATTGATTTTTAGAGACCGAGGAAGGGAGAGGGATAGAGAGAGAAAAATTGGTGAGACAGGAACATCATCAACCAGCTGCCTCCTACATGTCCCCACATTGGGGATTGAGCCTGCAACCCAGGCATATGCCCTGATTTGGAATCTTACCAGCAGCCTCTTGTTTTCTGCGTTGACAATCTCTGAGTGTTAACCTCTGGCCGGGCCAATCCTGCTTCAGTTTTACTGGTGAACTTCAGGCAACCAGGAATAAACCGGAAAGCACAACCCCACAGAAAAGGTGCCTTTTCCTACTTGTCAGAGTTAGCAAGGAATTTAGCCTTGTGAGAAACAGAACTAAAGTTCAAAAACTATCTTAAGCCTGTGCACAGCATCATTTTCTCTCCTTGGATCAAACTGCTTTATGCCAAAAAGGTGAAATGCTCAGGAGAACTGCCCCTGCATATCTGAGTTCAGCTTCTTTTGGTCCAGCAACAAGATATGGCAACGTTGGAAGGACTAACACTGGGTGGAGAGTCACAAAGACCTGAGTGCAGGTCAAGCCTGTCGTCTAAATAGACACGGTTCCTTCCCTGCAGCCCATGCAGGCAACAGAGAGGTATTCCAACTGGGAGGAGAAGACTTGGGAATCATCGTGTCTCTGAAATCAGAGTTATTCCCTTTACATCATTAACTTCTCTCTCCATACTGATGCTTTTGATAACATGCATCCCCCTGAGCTATTAAAAGAAGAATCTTCAGGGATCTAAATGATTTTGTTCCCATGAAAACAATCTTAGGAATTATGTAAATGTAGCACTTGAAAAGAGTTGAAATCATGTAAATGAGAAATAAAGTATTAGGAGGCACTTATATCTCTCCCTTTGTGGATTATAGTTAAATTTGAGGCATGAAGAGAAAAAATGTAAATAAGCCTGTGCTATACCAAGTAAGGAGATAAAATGTTCAGTAGCATAGTCAAGATCCTCTCAATTTAGTTTAGTGCAGGGAGTATTAGAGCTTAATTGAAATGTTGAGACTGAAATTTTCCCAAATAAAAGAGAAATAGTATTAGCGAAAATGAGGTGCAAAACCACTATTGCCTGGGAAATATCGTTTACTCTTCATGATCCCCAACAGCAGATTAAAGTCTAAGTTGAGTTTAATTTTCTTCTACTCATAAACCTAAATGACACAAACAACCTGAGCTACTCATAGTGGAATTTGAAGTAATATAGTCAATTGTCTGGGTGCCTTTATCTGTGCTGAAAGCGTGGGGTCGGGGGTAGACTTACAGCCTGGTTTTGCTACTTTTACTTTTTCTAGTTTCTGAAATGAAAATTGTATTTCCTGGTGTTCTTGGCGCTAACTACCTTATGATAAAGGGAGCATGAATAAAAGGCCTCCATTTATTTTTTGTTTCCATAGGAAAAAAACCCTTAAATTCTTGTCCCTGGAATATCTTTCATTCCTCAAAAGATTCAGCAAGCGATCAATCTTAGAAGTATGAAACTGATATTGATTAAAATGCCAACGCATTATTAAAAATACACTATTAGCCTGGCCAGCCTGGCTCAGTGGTTGAGCATCGACCTATGAACCAAGAGGTCATGGTTCAATTCCCAGTCAAGGCACATGCCTGGGTTGCAGGCTCATTACCCTGTGCACACACAGGAGGCAGCAGATCAATGATTCTCTTTCATCATTAATTTTTCTACCTCTCTTTATCTCCCTTTCTCTCTGAAATCAATAAAAATATATTTAAAAAATGCACTATTAAACAAAGAATTCTAGTGTGGTCCTTGCTTCCTGGAGTGGAATCCATAGGAGCTTTAGAAAAATGGGGACTAAACACAGTGGCTCTTGGTTATTTAGTTTATTTGCTTCTCTGTATGCTTACATATCTTAAAGAGTTTGCTGAATCTTTAATTTAGGAAAAATGTGTATGTCCTGTATTATATAATTACGAAATATTTTATCTAGAGAGAAAAGTAAATGAACAATATACTGAAAATATAAGGGTTTTTTATGAACTTTTGCAAAATCATATCGGTTTGCCAACTTCATTTTAATATTTCTTTTACATTTTTAAGCAGCATGATATTACAGATGTAGTTTTAACCTTTTGTGTACTTATCTCTGAACCTCTTCCCTTTTCTTCCTCTATTGAAATAAGTACTATTCTAAACATGGTGCTTTTTATTTCTATGTAAGTTTATGGTTATACTTGAGTATACTTAGAAGATATAATACATACTATTTGACATAATTATGTGTTTTATATAATATGTGCAGTGTGTAAACATGCATAAGCAATATGTATGTATGCATATGCACAGGTTTTTAACCTTTTCAAGAATGACTCATAAGTAATCTTTTTCAGCTTCCAGTTTAGTCATTTTAGCTGCTATGTATGGTCTCCTAGTGTGAATAGATCAGGATGTGTTTATCCATTCCTTTTACATTATTTTAAGTTGACTTCCTTCAGTATTTTTGCAAATATATAAATGTTGCAATAACATTCTTGTGAATGACTCATTGAGCACAATGGAGAAGTTTCTCTAAGACATGTGTCTAGGAGTGGGACCAGTGGAATGAAAGGCATATATACCTTCAACTTTACTTCTCATTGGTAATTGTACTAATTTACATTCCCACCAGCAGTATATTAGAGTCTCAGTTTTTCTACATCCTTGTCAATACTTGGCATTGTAGAACATATTGTGTATTGATTGGACAGGTCATAAAAGCAAATCATAACAGCTCTAGAAATGCTATAAATTGCTACCATAGTCTCACCATCCCAAGGAATGTTTACCTATTAGGAAATTTGATGGATCAAAATCTTAAATTTTAGACATTCTGCAAAGAGTTGGGCTATCTATATAGCCCAAAAAGAAATAAAAATTCGAGATTATCTACCTGTCTCTTCCTCATTCCCTCAACTTTCATCCTATGGGGCACAGTAAGCATCAGAAGAGGCTCTTTTGAAGAATTTATCATCATTTTTGTTTCTGCATCTCTATTTGCAAGTTTAAAAATATATTGAATTAGTTTCTCCAAGGGGAAAGCATGTTATGAATCTCATAACAGGTCTTATTTCATTATGTATAAATGAAGAGGTTGAATAGAACTTCTATTATTCTATGTCTTTAGAGTTAGTCATTTGCATATGTATACAAATCTCTGGAACTAGTAGTCTTATACTTGGTAACTAGTTATAACAAAATTAACAAGTTTGTTTTGCTTATATAGATATTAGTTCTTCCTAGAAAAGGTTAAAATGTTTTTCTTTCTTTCTTTCTTTCTTTCTTTCTTTCTTTCTTTCTTTCTTTCTTTCTTTCTTTCTTTTTTTCTTTCTTTCTTTCTTCTTTCTTTCCTTCCTTCTTCTTTCTTTCTTTCTTTCTTTCTTTCTTTCTTTCTTTCTTTCTTTCTTTCTTTCTTTCTTTCTTTCTTTCTTTACTTCCTTTAACTTTTCTAAGGAACTACATATCCTACCAAGTCCTGCGTAGATTATTATTAAGGTAATAAATAATCTTAGGGGCATTCTCCAAAATGTCCTGCAAAGATTCCCCTGTGGCAAGTGCTTGTTTAGAAGGGGCAGCTCGTTGGGGTTTCACTTTAACTGTTCAGTGAGCCACAAATCCTACACAGAACTCTAAGACACTAACTAGCGCTTATGGCCCCAAGCAGGCGGGTGATTTGTTTTTCACAGAGTTAATGTTGTTTGGGCCCACATCACACAATTCCGAACTAAGATTAATCCTAACTTCTTACTTTGTCCTAAGAGCCACATTACTGGCAGCCTGTCACCTCTCAATAGCATAGTCAAGCATAGAAATGTTATAAGAATTTAATTCAAACTAAAAAAATATAGTTTTATTGCCAAATTAAGGTAATTTCATCTCATTTTTGTCTTCATAAAGAAGCAAAGTCCTCCAATTGATTTTTCTCCCAGTACTTTTCTGATGATGGCAGAAATACAATAAAGGCTATTGGAACTGGTATCTAATTAGATAATCAGAAAAACTGGCTAAAGCAGAGGATCATGAAAGTTATATAAGCCCATGGTAAATATTTTATTTTGGCTCAAGACACATAAATATACATTCATTTACAACATTTTAAAGAGTACAAATCTATTGACTAAGTTTATATTTTTATAGCATAAGTAATATACAAAATTCAATCTATAATTTTCATTTTAGGTTTTTTATTTTTTATTGTTGTTTCTTTTTACAGAGACTTTTTAATTTTTAGTCCAGTAGTGCTCAGTCTTGCAGCCATAATGTCTGTTTTCTTTTTATACTTACAAACAGTTCTTTGGGACACAATGTTGCTTTAGGCCTAGTCCCGAGGTTATTGTGCCTTATTTTCTTTTCTTTATTGATTAAGGTATTACATATGTGTCCTTACCCTCCCACTCATGCCCTTACCCCCCTAGTGTCTGTGTCCATTGGTTATGCTTATATGCATGCATACAAGTCCTTTTGTTGATCTCTCCCCTTTCCCCCCACCCTCCTCTGCCTTCCCTGTGAGTTTTGAGGGTCTGATCAATTCTTCTCTGTCTCTGGATCTGTTTTTGTTCATCAGATTATGTTGTTCATTGTATTCCACAAATAAGTGAGATCATATGATATTTATCTTTCTCCAACTGACTTACTTTGCTTAGCATAATGCTCTCCAGGTCCAGTTTTCTAATTCACTCATCTGATGATGGACACTTAGGTTGTTTCCAAATCTTAGCTGTGGTAAATTGAGCTACTATGAACATAGGGATGCATATGTTCTTTCTGATTGGTGTTTCTAGTTTCTTGGATATATTCTTAGAAGTGGGATCACTGGGTCAAATGGGAGTTCCATTTTTAATTTTTTTGAGGAACGTCCATACTGTTCTCCACAGTGGCCACACTAGTCTGCATTCTCACGAGCAGTGAAGGAGGATTCCTTTTTTCCCCACATCCTCATCATCACTTGTCATTTGTTGATTTGTTGATGATAGCCATTCTGATAGGTGTGGTACCTCATTGTCATTTTGACTTGCATCTTTTGGATAACTAGTGATTTTGAGCATGTTTTCATATATGTCTTGGCCTTCTGTATGTCCTCTTTTGAAAAATATTTATTTAAGTCATTTTCCCATTTTTTGATTGGGTTGTTTATCTTTCTTTTGTTAAGTTGTATGAGTTCAGTTTAGGTTCTTTAGACTAGAACATGATTTGAAAGACATTTGTAAAGAAATCTTTGTTTTCATTTTATTTTCCTAATCTTCTGCATGGACTCACCCACATATAATTCAATAGCTCTATTATTTAGCAACTTATGTTAACCAAGCTTTTGAAACCATTCCATTAAGTTTTCACTTATCACATCCCTTTGTAGAATTTCTGGATCAATTCTTTAGTAAAGTGTTTTAATTATCTCAATTTCATCTGTGATTTTGCCTAAATTAGCATGCAGCCATAATTTAATTTTAGTGTTGATATTTGCATTTCTAAAATTAATAATTGACTTTTATAACAATCATCTGGTTCTTATCCATACCTGTCTTCTTTTGTTTCATATATTTTTTCTTATTTTAGGAATATTTTTCTACCTTTATCACTTTGAAAATTTTCAAAGCTGCTAAAAGTTTTTTCCCCCACAAGATTTTTCAATTATTCTAGTCAGCTAAATTTTCATTCATAAGTGAGGAAGAAATATAATACTTTTTAGAAATACAAATCTGAGTATTTGTTTTAGAAAGTCTTGCTGAAGCATTACTAAAAGATGTTCTTCAGCAAAAACCAAAACAACAAATAATCCAAGAAAAGGAATATGATGCTAGTAGTACTCATGGGGAAAAAATAGTGGTAGATGATGTTGATTAGCCTGCAAAAGATAAGAAAAGAAACTACAATTCTAAGTTATCCTATATAATAAAAGGTTAATATGCAAATTGACTGAATGGCAGAACAACTGGTTGCTATGATGCACAATGACCACCAGGGGCACAAGTTCAATGCAGGTGCTTCCCACTGGTGGTCAGTGCACTCCCACAGGGGGAGCACTGCTCAGCCAGAAGCTGGGGTCACGCTGACAAGAGCAGCAGCAGTGGTGGGAGCCTCTCTCACCTCTGCAGCAGCGCTAAAGATGTCCAACTGCTGGCTTAGGCCAGCTCCCTGAGCCAGTCAGACATCCCCTGAAGGCTTCCAGATTGTGAGAGGGCACAGGCCAGCCAGGCTGAGGGACCTCCTGAGTGCATGAATCTTATGCATGGGGCCTCTAGTAGAAGATAATTGCAGAGGGATTAGAAGATAGCTAAAGCTTATTAATTAACTGTTATTTGATTGGAAGATAATGAAAAGTTATTAATTATCTGTTATTTGGTAGGAGAAGAGATATATTGAATAACTTTAGATTTTGTTGGGACTATATCAAGTCAGATTCATTCAAGAGTCAACACAAATAATTTGAAAACTCTTATTTTCTCTTTAAGAACTTGTTTAGTAAAGAACATGTTTGTGATATAGAGAGATCTAAGCAAAACTTAATCCAAAAAATAGGAAAAAAGAAAAAAATGAATGATAAATAAAAAGAAAAAATATTGAATGAATAGTTTCACAATTAAACCAGTAATCATAAGACTTGTTAATGCACTAAACTATATGTAAAGACAGCAACAATGCCACTTTATGTTTGCATGAATAAAGTAGGCAGGTAGTCATAAACTGTATGTAGAAAAATAAAGGAATAAAGAACTGTGGGTGTGGCTCTGGCCAGACAGCTGAATTGGTTAGAACATCATCCTGATAGCCAAAGTTGTGGGTTCCATCCCTGGTCAGGGCACATGCTAGAAGCAAACAATGAATGCATAAATAAGTGGAACAACAAATTTATGTTTCTCTCTCCCTCAAACCAGTAAATAAAAAAGATTAAAAAAAAACTATAAGTGTGCACACTTACATGCACATGTGTAGCATTTTAGATATTTTTGATGGTATGGTCCAGGACTGCCTTTTTTGAGGAGATAAACATTTGGATTAACACCTGAATGGATATAGGAAACAATCATTGAAGAAATATGAAGGAGGAAGGTTTCAGGCAGAGAGAACACCTAGTAAAAAATTCTAAAGTTGGAACTGCTTGACATGCTCAAGGGATGCTAAAGAGAGTAATGTGTGAGGCAGATTGAGAGATAGAGAGAGTAATAGGAAATTAGGTCAAATAACATAGAATCTTAAAGGTCATGATTAAGATTTAGATTAAATTTTGCATCTCATGGAAAGTCAATGGAGATATTTGAGCACAAGAATGAAATTAAATAATTTACATTTTTCAAAGTTCACCATACCTCTTGATAAAATTGACTCTCAGGACAAGAGAGCAGTAAGACGGTATTGTAGTCCACATGAGAAATGATAGCTAAGTCTGAATGAGCTGGGAGGTGAAAATGGCTGCTTATGTTATGGCATTAAAGTTAAGGTTCATTGGATCTGCCAATAACTGGAGTGTGGAAAATAAAGAAAATAGAGGAGTCTGGCATGACTCCTAAATTTGGACCTGAGTGTCTGTGTGTGAAGGGTGGCACCATTTAACGAAGTAGGGGAAGAGAGGTGAAAAGCAGATTTGGGGAGGAAATATGAAACTATTTTTAGCACATTAGGTCAGAAATGACTATAAAATGTCTAAGAGGAAATACTGAGTAGGAAATTTGTTATAACTCCTAGAAAATCAAAACTACATATGGACTTTCCTTACCTTATGAATGGCTCTTGTTAATCAGGAAACACCACAGAATTGGTAAAATAGCATCATTTCTATCAAGGTAGCAATAATTAAGATGCCTGGCATTACTATTTCTCTTCAGTATTGTGCTGGGTGTTATATCTAATGTAGCAAGACAAAAAATTGAAAAATGAGGTAGTAGTATTTGAAAGGAAAAATAAAATAATGACTATTTGTATGTAATAGGTGTTTATGTAAAATTGAAGGAAAATCTCAAAAAAATTATTGCAATTAATAATAGTTCAGCACATGTACTAGATACCAATTGACTTATAATTTTACAGTTCTGCAGGTGAGAGGTCTGAAATGGTGTCTGGAGGACAAGCTCTAGGGGAGGAATCTGTTTCTTTGCCTTTTTCAACTTTAGAGACATTCTGCATTCCTTGGCTCATGTGCTCTTCCTTCATCTTCAGGGCCAGCAGCACGGCATCTTCTGATGTCTCCCTGACTCTGACCCTGTTATCGCCCTCTTTCATTTACTGGTACAAGGACCCGTGTATTACTTTGTATTTACTGGGATAATCTAGGACAACGTTACCATCCCCCGGTCTGTTGATCAGATTAGTTACTTATCGGGGTTGCATTGCATTTTTCTCTGAGGTTTTATCTTGCTCTTTTGTTTGAACATATTCTTTAGTTTTCTTTCTCCTTGACTCTCTGTGCTTATGTTGGTGTATTAGGTGAAATAGCTACCTCTCCCAGTCTCTAAGGGTCGGCCTTTTGTAGGAGATGCACCTTGTTGTTCAACCCTGCCCTAGTTCTTGGTTGTCTCTTGAAACTTTGGGATTGTCTAAACAGCCCGATTTATTCTTATAGTTCCCAGTTATTGAGGGTTTGCCAAGACCTGTTGGCTTTCCAAAGGGAAGGATCTCAGCCAGCTGATTAGAACGGCTGATTGGAAGTCATGCCTTCAGGCAGCAGCTTTTCAAATATGGCTACAGATGCAGAGCCATGGGAACACAATCCAAGTCCTGCTGGCTTTCAGACCAGGAGATCTGGAGGTATCCTCTGGGTGACAGGTTAGGGCTCAAACAAGTGTGTAAGCTCCTTTCTGGAGGTACCACTGAGCTGTAGTAAGACCTAGGGAGAGTACAAAGGTGGCACCCTTCCCTGCCTCCCCTCCAGCCTAAGTTTTGTAAGAGCATCTCTGTAGTGTCTACTGGTGTGGCAGATCTGAAGCCTGGGTCTCAGGCTGAAGCTACAGGACAAGGATAGGGCCTTTTTCGCAGAAAGGCTCGGGGGTGTTTCAGCCTGCTGTCGGTGCAGTGCTCCAAGGCCATAGCCTGCCAAGGCCTGTCTAGCTGATCTTGACAGCCCCTGGGACTCAAGAATGCAAACTCTCCTGACCACCAGAGCTGAGTGGCAAAGGATAGCCAGCCCCCTGTTGGTCTGTGCTTGCCAGTTGGCTTTGGGGAGGCATCTGGAGAGTGCAAGGGTGGGGTGTTCCTTCCAGGGTGAGCTGGGCAGTGGGAGGGTGTAAGAACTGCACACCCCTGCCCACCCCAACAAAGAAGAGGGAGAGTGCAAATGGGGCCTCTGCCAGCACATCCCTCCTCAAGAGTGTCCCAACAGGCCTCTCTCCCTGGGCAAACTCCTCAAGCTTAACAAGTGGATCTCCCTCATAAAAAGCACTTTTCAAACTGCTGCTTTTGCGCGGGGCCTCAGCATGAGTGAGTCTGCAGTGAATAGTATCTCAGTTCTTCATAGTCCTTTGGGTCTCCTAGCCCTAAACACTATTGTTTTCCAAGCTAGATGTTTTGGGGGCTCATCTCTCTGATGCAGGTACCAAAGTTTAGGATCCCTGCTGTGTAGCACACATGCACTTACTCTGCCAAAGGCCTTGACAGTGTATGTCTTTAAAAAAGTACTGTTCACTAAACTTAAAAAATATATATACACCTGGGAGGTAACTATTGCGCCAGCTACCAAGGCTCCTTGAACTTACTGTATCTGTAAGAATATCTGGAGGTTTGGGATTATGTCTGGTGTATGATACAGCAAGTGCCTTTCTAAGAAAACCAGGTTTCTGTTACTGTTAAGTTTTTTTAGTGTTTTCTATCTCCATGCTCTGAAACCAGTTCAAAGAAAGCAAATGAGTCTCTTTCAAAAGCAAAGAAAGTCAGCATTTTAATTAATACCTGAAAACGTTGTGGTAGGTCTTAGCCTACACACATACAACAAGTGATAAAAAGTAATGCGGTGCAGTGTGTTGTTTTTCAATGTATAGCTCCATCACAGCAACTACTGCAGGGTCGTTTGTGGAGACTGTGAAAATGTGGCACGTGTGTAAGAGGTGGAAGGTGAAAGAGCAGCTGATACTTATTCTTACTTTTTAAAGGTTTCTCAGTTTTCCTCTGTTTTGAAAATTCTATTCCTCTTTCATTTCTTTCTCTAAACAGGTTGACTCATTTGCTCATTCATTTGTTCTTCAATAAATACTTTTGAATACCAATATATCACAGGTTCTGTGCGAGGGATTAAAACAAGCAAAAATCAGCCCTGGCCACTGTTCTTAGTGGTTAGAGGGTGTCCATCCCGCCTCCCCACTTGATGAGGGGTCATGGGTCACAGGTTCGATTCCTAGTCAAGGGCATGTGCCTGGTTTGCTGGTTTGCTCCCTGACCCTGTTAGGGAGGCAACCAGTCGATGTGTCTCACATCTCTCTCTTTTTCTCTCTCCCTCCTTCCCTTGTACTCACTTTGACAAGCAACGGGAAATATATCTTCAGGTAAGGATTAACAACCACCATCACCACCAAATAAATAACCAAAAGAACCCCCCAAAAAACCAAAAGCCTATTTGAGGTTACTTACTACTTCCTCATACACAGAGACATTGAAGTAGTTAATGTTTAATGTCCACGTAGAGATTTTAAATCACTGGAAAGCCTTCCTCTCAAGAATAAACAATCAGCTAACTGAAAAAACAAAATCTATCACGTTAAAATGTATTTGTTATGAAGTGCCCAGCTCCTTTGGTGGCCCAGGCTATGTGGGACCTTGTATATACTTACAATACATTATATATACACTGAGTGGCCAGATTATTATGACTACCTGACGTTTGTAGGCAAATTAGCTATAATTCCGCGCTGAAGCTGCTAGAGGGCCAGACCATTATAAATAAGGAAGCAGTTTGTTTACAACAGTAGAAGTGATTCTTTTTCTGAAGATATGGATAAACAACACAATTTAACAGCCTTTGAATATATATATATATATATATATATATATATATATATATATATATATATATTTACTATATATATATATACACACACACATATATACATATATATATGCATAATTTTTTAATACTTACAATTTTGTGTCTAGGTCAGCATGTGGGAAGAACAGTTCTGTGGTGTAAAATGTCTAGCTCATCCAACACCCTGTGGCCAGGCTGCAGCAATGCATGCTCTCTGACTGGCTTACTTTGCCATTTTCATTGCGTGAGCACTGTTGTTTTGCACCAACTGTGTATTTTCTAAAATCACCACTGTATCTGTTTTCTATTTCTTCCCAGTCCAGACTGTCCATTTTATCAACATGTCCTGTTGGTTCTAGATTCAATTTTGAGTTATTTCAGCTTCTGCACTGTTTCCACTGCTAACACCCTGGTCAGAACCATCACCCTCCCTCCCACGATTTGTACAGTAGCCTCTCATTTGTTCTTCCTGTTTCTTCTCTTGCTCCTTCTGTCTCTTCTTCACAGGGAAGCCACAGTGAGCCTCCTGCAATGTCACCCATGGCAGCCCCTTGCTCCTGGTGCTCCGCTGACTTCCTGTCCCCTTAGACTAAAACACAAAGATCTCCATGTCCCGCAAGGCTCTATCCTGGCTACCTCTTTGACTTCATTTTAGACCTTTCCTACCTCTGAATCTCTATTTTTTTCCTATTTCTTCTGCCTGGAAAGGGTAAACTGAAACATTTTAACTAGCTTGTTTCTGCCTTTATTTAGGTCCCATTTTAAGTGTCATAACTTGAGAGAGACCTTCTCTGAACTTCTTACTAAAATAACTCAACTTGTCCTTCTTTATCCTTTTATTATTTTTACCATGTCTTGATCTCTCTCTCTCTCTCTCTCTCTCTTTCTCTCTCTCTCTCTCTCTCTCTCTCTCTCTTTTTCTCCTTCCCACTGGAATGTTAGGTAGGAGTTTTAATTTGTCCTCACTGTAAGCCCAGAGCACAGGAAGTGCCTGGTGCATAAAAGGTGCTCAGTAAACACATTTTTAACACATTCTTTTCTCTTCTCCTTCATTAAGGCCTCCCTTATGGCTGGCAGTGCCATTGATTTTGCTCCTTGCTTGTGCTACGTGGCATTGTTAGTACTGTGCTGTAAGCACAAGCATTGTCTCCAGAGTAGATTGCAGGTTACATGGACAGAAGGAACAGCCTTTTATCCCCCTGTGCTCTATATTTTTGTTCATGGTGGTGATCATTGGGTTGTCAATGCCTGCTATTTAGAGTAAAGTAATAGGTAGAACATAATAACAAGAAAGAACTCAATATGGTATGGCATTTTTAACCTGCTGTCCTGTTATCCTGAAGTGTCCAGATGGCTTTAGAATTTTGCCAGTGTTGAATGGTACTTTATTGTTGCCTATTGGCAAAATAGTTCTCATGTTAGATAGCTTCTTAGCTCATGAGTCCTGACAATTCCCTTTTTATCAGAAGCTCTGCTGGTATTTACTAATTACTAGACATGTCCAACTTTTGCTTGTAATTTATTTGCCATTAAGAGAACTGCAGAGAGCTACATCCTAACATAAAAGACTATGAAAGGTAAATTATACAAAGGGGCAATTTTATAAAAATAGTGATTAACACTGATGCCTCTGTGGCTAGTCCTGTTTGGTTCTCATCTCAATCTGTCACAATTATGACTTTTGTCAAATTGTTAAAATTCTCTCAGTTTCCTCATCTGGAAGTTGGAGGTAATAGTTCCTATCCAACCCCTGGGATTTTTATAAAGATGAAATGAGTTAACCTACACAAAACACTTCTAATAGTGCCAGAAACATCAATTACTGAATAATGATTAGCTCAAATTATTATTATAATGACACATTAAAGGCCCACATTTTTGAGAAGAGTTTATTAGTATTTGCACTTGGTGTACAACATATTTATTCAAATTCATGCAACATATTTGAATAAAAACTTTGATTATCTTAATAAAACTATATTTGACTAATATAGTTTAAGTCTTGCAAATTACCGTTGAACAGAGAGATAACAGACAATCATTGGAATATATGAAATAGTACTCTCAATTTGTTTTTAATGTTTAAGAGGTGATCATCCACTATACTTTTGTTAGAAACATAAAAATATATAATGTCATTTAAAGAATGCAAAACACAACCTGTGTTGTTTTCCATCCTATAAAGCCTAACATTGAGATCTTCAGTACAATTATAATGTTTTGGGAAGTTATTTTTCATTGCTTTTAGCTTACTATGCCAAATCTAATGTCAGCAAGTTAAAAACATGCATCAGGACCAGAAAATAAAACCAATTACAGAAAGATGAAGTGATAAGTAAATTCTCTACCCTAAGTCAAATGAAAAGCATACATGTATTGAAATGAAATAATATTAAAAACTAAACATTGTTTTTGCATTTCTATAATGCCTTTTTAAAAGCTTACTGGTGCTTATTTGAATATTTACTTTAATCTGATTCTATACTTAACACTTATAAACACTGCAGACTTTCTATGAGCACTTTGTTGAAAGAGATACTTTGAGAACTTCAAGGTAACTTTTGTTTTCCTTGATGTAGGTACATTTATTTGCCCTTTGAAAGTTAGTGAGTCTCTCTTACTTTTATTTTTTAGCATAGGCAACCTGCTTGCTAAGATTCAACCCACAGCAACATTTGTATCGAAGCTTTAATTCAGTAGATTATAAATTTATGATGTAAGCATCAATGCAACATTAACAATAGTTAAAGTGTGGATATTGCTGATTATATGAATGTTGTAGACTCATTTTCTCTAAATAGAGATATTTCGATTATCTTATCTATTTACAACTTGAAATAAAAATTGGTTCACATTTCTTCCCAAAGAAACATCAGTCTGATGTATCTGACTATAATTCTGAGTGCCAGTGAATCAGTAAAGGCTTTGTTCAGTGCCATTATTTTCTAGGCAGAATGAAACTGTCCTATAAATAAAGATACTCTCATCATGAAATCACTTCAAAAAGCATCACTACCTGACATTTTTATTAACAATGCTAGTCATGGTAAATGCACTTACTGAAACTATTGTTACTGCTCAGCTACATAAGCTTTATCAATATTTTACTCTTTATTTAAAGTCTTACAAATTAATTGCTTGAATAGTTTCCTTTTGAAAATACTGCCTAATACCCAGCCTATTCAGGAGTGTGAAGGACTGCATTTAGAAGTTATTCAGTCTATATCAATCATAGTTCTTGGCCACTGTAACAGAACATTAGCCACAAATCATGCTACCTCTGTCTACCAGCATGCTTCATATCTCAAGATATAAGGATGTTTAATGTCTAGTCTATTTGACTAAGAGCTGGTGGAGACGGAGGTGCAGGATGGGTAAGTTTTGATCCAAGCAGAAAATCCTAACTAAACCAAGTCTAGAGTCAGATCATATATATCTAACTTCCTTTTGTAATTTGGACAGAGTTGGGTGGAATTGAAGGAAGATTTAACTGATGTCTGAGTTAGACTTACACTATTTATTGTTTGCTGTTCTTTGACTACTTATCTGTGGGGCGCGGCTACAGTGTTTTGGGCAGGTTCAAGCCTTGGACTAATGAGAAGGCACAGTCCTCTCATGGCCACGTGCAAGTCCCAGCTTGGAGGGCAGAGCCTTCCCAGCACAATTATAGCCAACAGCTATAGCTGTAAACTTGAGCCTATAGTCCGAACACATGGCCCCACGTGCCTGAGTGATAGAGTTCAGGTCCATGTAATTGAGTGGGACTGAAACCCACGAGACTGTTATAAACATCTTGATCACACCCTTACTTTGACTTGTGGCATCTGCTATAAAATAAAGACACGGCTTGTGGGCACGGATGCTGTCCATCAGAGGGGCAACATCCCACCAAGACCCATCTTTCATTCTCTTGTCTGTCTTTTCCAAGCCTTTCATTGCCCCCGCTCAGGGTCACTGAACCAGGCTGAGCTGGCATGAGTATGCCATGGCCGTGCCAGTTCCCCACACTTATCCAGCAGAGGCAGCCCCAGAGTCCAACGTTCCCATAGGCAGTTGACATATTTGATGGCATTTGGGCTAAATCACAACATAAATAAAACCCTGTTGGCTGCACCATAGTAAAACCATAGAGAAGAGGAAAAAATTAATTTTTTTTTCCAAATAGAAAAGGATGGAACTTATGAACAACAAAATGATATTATATAATTTTGGGTAAAGGCAATATAAGTACATTAATTGTTTTAGACTACTATTATAGATGTAGATGGAGATATATAGATATTTTTTAAAAATATATTTTTATTGATTTCCAAGAGGAAGGTTGTTGGAGTAAGTTTCTCCTTGACCCTTTCACTATAGCAATTGCGGGAGTACTCACTCCTTCCTCCTGCTCGATTACGCCAACTGTTGGATCTGAGTCCCTCTGCCACAGACTGGACCTCCCTGGAGGCTGAGTATTAGAAGACAAGGAAGACCTGAGAAGTCATAGGCATATAAGAGAGTCTTTATTGCGGCCAAAGAAGCCATTACCACTAAGGAGCCATTAGACAAAGTAGTTCTTCAAAGTAGCCTTACAGAGGCAGCTCTTCCTCATGCAGAAGCAAACACAGGAGCCTCCTAGTAAAAACTGCCAGCACCAGTTGGTTAGTAATACATCTTCCTTACAATGCAGCCCAAGTAGTCATTACTACCAAGGAGATATCGCACAAAGCGGTTTATAAAATGGCCACACACCAGCTGGTTAATAATATATCTTTCCCATAAAGCAGCCACGCACTGGCTGGTCAATAACATACTTTTATACTAATTTTAATATACTTTTAGGCAAAAGAGGCTTTTAGCCAAATAGTGACACCAGTCTTTCGGGTTACAGAAAGGCACACCTGCACAGTGTCTACATCCTTGCTTTTGCACCTGAGTATAGCAAATTAGCCGTGAACACTCTAATTAGGACTCCCACGCTCAGATTGGGCTTGAACATCCGGCATACTCTAGGCAGGGCTCTGACACTCCAATTGGCCTTGAACAACTGGCATATATTGATTAGGGTTCCCACACAGGGAGATGGAGAGAGAGACAGAAACATCAATGATGAGAAAGAATTTGATCAGCTGCCTCCTGAACACACCCCCTACTGGGGATCGAGCCCGCAACTCAGCCATGGCTCTTGACCAGAATTGAACACAAGACTGAGGCTCTATCCACTGAGCCAAACTGGCTAGGACTAGATATTTTTATATGTAATGAGAGACTGGACCAATTCTATAAACCTTGATTTCAGAGGAGAGTTGTTAGGTTAATGCTAACACTGATTTGATGTGTGCATGGTACACCCGGTAAGGGAAATAAAGATGTGACAATAAGAGTAGCTTCTCTGAGGAGCACATACAGATCAATGCTTGTGTTAGCTATTGACGATCATCCTCTTGTAGGAAAGTGAAGCTGATTCTACTGAGATGCTTTCCCTTTCTCCCAATGAACTGTAAAGTAACATAGTCAAACCTAAAGTTCCTTGTTCTTTCTTAGAACTTAAAGCTCTTGAAATATTAACTGTCTGAAAAATAATTAAATGAATGTTTTCTTTGACTCTCTTATGAAAGTAGTCTTAATTTAAGATCTATTTAGCTCAGGGCAGATTGATTATGCTAATGACTGGGTATACAAATTTGAGCTCATTCAGGATCATCTAGTTAGTCAGTCTCAGCCACACTCCATACTCTCACTTGGTGGTTGTGGATATAGGTTAAGTTACCAAGTTCTTCTCTAGTAGTTCATGTAGCCCCAAAATTAAATGGTTCACTTGTAGACTCTTTCTTTCTTTCTTTCTTTCTTTCTTTCTTTCTTTCTTTCTTTCTTTCTTTCTTTCTTTCTTTCTTTCTCTCTCTCTCTCTCTCTCTCTCTCTCTCTTTCTCTCTTTCTTTCTTTCTTTCTTTCTTTCTTTCTTTCTTTCTTTCTTTCTTTCTTTCTTTCTTTCTTTCTTTCTTTCTTTCTTTCTTTCTTTCTTTCTTTCTTTCTTTCTTTCTTCTCCTTCCTCCCTTCCTTTCTTCCTTCCTCCCTTCTTTCCTTCCTTCCTTCCTTCCTTCCTTCCTTCCTTCCTTCCTTCCTTCCTCCCTCCCTCCCTCCCTCCCTCCCTCCCTCCCTCCCTTCCTTTTCTTCTCTCTCTCTCTTTTGCTATATGTTCTTTTATTTGTATTTTTTAAATTTTGTTTTCCAGTTACAGTTTATATTTTACTATTATTTTGTATTATTTTTAGATGGATAGTACAGTGGTTAGACAATTGTATGCTTAACAAAATGGTTCCCTCAATATTTGAAGTACCCACCTGGCACTGTACATAGTTATTAAAATACTAGGGGCCTGGTGCACGAAATTCGTGCATGGGCGTGGGGGGCGCGGGGGAATGGTCCTTCAGCCCGACCTGCACCCTCTCCAATATGGAGTTCTTGGGGACTCTCACAATCCAGGACCTCTGCTTCTTAACCGCTAACCTGCCTGCCTGCCCTAACCACTCTGCCTACCTGCCTGCCTGCCTGGTCCCCCTAACTGCCCTCCCCTACTGGCCTGGTCACCCCTATTAACTTTCTTTTTTAATCTTATCTCCTTCACACACAATTGTATTTGACTTCCTTATTGGCTTCTTCCTCTCACACAATTTTTCTCCTTTATGTAACACTTTTCCTACTGACTCATCATTTATAAACTTTTCTTTCCTCCTTATTTCCTACTTCTGTTCCATCATCATCTTCCCATTTTTCTACTACCCTCCTTCCCTTCCCACATTCCTTCTTTCCTTTATCTTTACCCCTGTCCACCCTCCCCTTTTCCTTCCTTCCCACCTTAATTTTTTTCTTCACTTCCTCCCTCTGACCTGCTTTGCTCCCTCCCCCATTCCTTCCTTCTTCCCATTCTCCTTTTAAGCTCTACCAGCTCCCCCTTTATAACTTTTCTTCCCTCCCTCTTTTTCTTTCATCCTACCTTTGCCATACATTCTTCTCTACTTACTTCCACTGTTTTAATACCTCTCTATCTACCTGCCTAATTATCCACTATCATTTATCTTTTTTTATTTTCTGACTTCTACTTTTAAAATCTGTCCCCAGTACACAACTATACTTGGTTTTCATTACAGGCCCTACAGTTCCCTCATACATCCTCTTTTTTTTAACTCCGCTGTCCACTGACTCTTTTATAAAATTCTTCCCTCCATCCTGTTGCACCTCTCCCCCACCTGGTTACTTTCCCCAGACTCTCCCTTGGCTGCTGCTCCGCCTGCCCCCTGCCCATCTCTCCATCTCCTGGCTCCCCTGGGGGTTCACCCCACCTCTGAAGGGAGATAGGGCCTCTCACAGGAGACCTCTGCCCCTGTGTAAGAGAAAATGGAGCCAGCGAGAGAGTGGACCCAGGAGGCATGTGAGAGAGAGAGAAAGGGAGCAGCTCTCCTTCCCTCACTAAAGCTTCCCTCATTAAATCCTCCAGCTACCCAGCCAGCCCACCACTGCTACGGCTCTGATGGGCCTGGGTGGGTCATAGGAAACACATGCACAGAGGCTTAGCAGCCTCCCGGCATGTGTGCCTCTGGACTCACCCAGGCCCATTGCAGCCCCTGGGGCTGGTCCCTCCCCCGCATTGGCTGCGATGGGCCTGGGTGGGTTCGAAGGAGGCTTAGCAGCCTCCCAGCATGTGTGCCCCCGGACCCACCCAGGCCCATCACAGCCCCCGGGCTGGCTGGCTGCTCCCTCCCTCGGCTGCAGCCTCTATTTGCGGCAGAGGCCTTCAGTCGGGCTAGGCCGCAGTCTATGGCTTCTTCTTGGCTCCCGCCTCCGCCATCTTGACTGGACTATTTTGCATACAGTCGCTCTGATTGGCTGGTGGGCGTGGCTTGCCCCATCCCGAAGAAATGGTTAATTTTACTATTTTGCTTTTATTAGTTTAGATTATTGACTGTATTCCCTATGCTATACTTTACATCCTCATGATTATTCTGTAATTACCATTTTGTACTTCTTAATCCCTTCATCTCTTTCACCTAGTCCCCTACACCTGCTCCCCTCTGACAACCATCAGTCTGATCTCTGTTTGTTTATTTATTTTTCTCTTTAGATTACATAAATAAATGAAATTGTATGTTATTTGTCTGACTTATTTCACTTAGCATAATACCCTTTAGGCCCATCCATAAGCCATAATACATTTCTAAATAAAGACTCCTACTCTCCATAGATGTAATAAATAAATAGATTAGTAAATAGACTCCTGGAGTATTTGGCTCCCTGACTGGGGTGTCCTCCCCACATTTGTTATGCCTCTTTCATACCATGATGAACATGAGTAAGTATCTTATAAAAGGTACATTACACACATCTCCCAAGCATGGAATGGAGACATTTATATAAGCAGGGGCTTATTCAGTCTCTGCTTCATGTGGCATTTCAGGTTTTATGGCCATAAATATCTACTCTGCTCCCACTTGAGCCCCTGTGCAAACATTAAAGTAAGTTCAACTTCAAAGAAAAAAGAAATAAGTCTCAGGAGATTCATTTGGATAGTGTTTGAATAACATTGTGTGAACCAAGCAAAAATAAGATGCTAATGAAATTAGTGTAGTCAGATTTTAAACTTGATGAGTATAAACATTCTCTGACAAAGTATAACTGTACCAACCTAATATATTTCTCATTACAGCATTTGGGAAAGAATACGATTGCATCTTGAAATAATTCTACTTTTAAAATATATTTTTATACTTTTCTTCTTTCTAAAGTAATATAAAATATATTTTATATTATATTTATAATCTATAATATAATATAATATAATATAATATAATATATATTTTATTTTCTAATATAAAATATATTTTTATACTTTTTTGCTCTTTCTACAATAAAAAGTCTATTGGGAGAAAATTTGATAGTTCTCTATAACTTAATCATCAAGGCTTAACTGACTATTCTCATTTACCCTAGTATTTTAAAAAAATCATAACAGCCTGGCTGGCTGGTTTAGTGTCCTCCTATGAACCAGGTGGTCACGGTTCAATTCCTAGTCAGGATATATGCTTAGGTTGTAGGCTCAATCCCCTTCAAGGACCTGTAGGAGGCAGCTGATCGATGATTCTCTCTCATCATTGATGTTTCTCTCTCTCCCTCTCCCTTCCTCTTTGAAATAAATAAATAAATATATATATTTAAAAATCATAACATATGACATCATTTTTATGACATCATTTTATATCATATCATATGACATCATATTATCTACTAATAATATGAATAGTTTAGATAATACTTTAAAAATGATTCTCCAATGTGTTTCATACAGAACATTTAATTTACTAGTAATATTCACAACAATCATATGCGATAAAGTGCTTTTCTTCTTTTTCTGTTTTCTCCTTGAGGAAACAGAAGTTCAGAGAGCTTGTAACTTCTCCAATGGCATACAGTTATAAGGGGTAGAATATGTTATAACTTGTAAAAATTTTATTCAAAAGCATTTTTAATCATTTTCTAGACTTTGTGCAAAGTGTAGCCATTGCAGAACAGAATTTGCCTTGGTAGAGCTTATAACTAAGAGTAAACATTTGCAAGAGAGAGCATGTGCAGGTGAGGAAGAGAGAGAGACAGAGGTACAAACAATTATAATAAAATGTAACAGAAAGTAAATGTGATAATAAATTTAAAATGTATAATATTAGAAAATAGAAAGCAAATATTACTTTGAGGAAGTATCAGGAAATCCTCAGAAAGAAAGGAGTTTTTTATTTCAGTTGGGAAGAAAGAGTTGATTAGGTATTAATCAAGCAGAAAAAGCCAAAAAAAGGGCATCTAATCTAATAAAAGAGTGATATTCTAATTGTGTCACTCAGCTACATCTCAAGCCATGCCCACTAGCCAATCAGAGCAACTATATGCAAATTAACCCAACCAAGATGGCAGCCAGCAGGCAGCCACAAAGCTAGAGCAAACAGGAGGCTTCGTTGCCCCGGCCATGGAGGAAGATGCCTGTGGCCTCTGCTCAAGACAACAAAGTTTTAATTATAGAAGATAAATAAATGCCAGATAACTGCTTCCAGCTAGCCTGGCTGGGAACTTGGGTTGCTGGGGGCCATGGCCAGCCTGCAAACAGCCATTAGCCCCTCACTCAGGATGGCCACACCCTCATGGGATGAGAGTCCTTACTGGGGGGCTTGGCCAGCCTACAAATAGCCCCTCAACCAGACGGACGAGGCACCCCATTAAGGACCCTCATCCTGAAGGGACTATGGTCAGCCTGCAAAGAGCCATCAGCCCCTCACCCAGGCTGGCAAGGCACCCCAGCAGGGACCCCTACCCTGATCCAAGACACCCTTCAGGGCAAACCAACCGGCCTCCACCCATGCCCTAGGACTCTATCTTATTAATAAAAGTATAATATGCAAATTGACCCTAACAGCAGAACCACTGGGAATGACTAGTCACTATGACACACATTGACCACCAGAGGGCAGACACTCAATGCAGGAGCTTTCCCCTGATGGTCAGTGCACTCCCACAGGGGGAGCTCTGCTCAGCCATAAGCCAGACTCATGGCTGTCAGTACAGTGGTGGGGGTGGGAGCCTCTACTGCCTTCTCAGCAGCACTAAGGATGTCCAACTGCAGTTTAGGCCTACTCCTCACTGGGAAGTGGACATCCCCCAAGGGCTCTGGGCCTGCCAGAGGGATGTCTGACTGCCAGCTTAGGCTTGATCACCCAGGGAGTGGGCCTAAGCCAGCAGGTGGACATCCCCAAAGGGTTCTCAGACTGTGAGAGGGCACGGGCCAAGCTGAGGGATGCCTCTGAGTGCACAAATTTTTGTGCACCAGGCCTCCAAGTTCAGTCATAAACAAAAGATGTGAAGTGAAAGTAACTCAGGATTCTTGAGTGGCTGAAATGTTTGGGTGTGGTTCTGCAGTCCACGTGTGATAGCCAAATGAGCACAACTATAAAACTAAAAGCCATCAAGAGCCTCATAGGCTTTTTGTGTCACAGTAAGGAGTTTGGATTTTACTTTTGGTCAAAGGGTACCATTAAAAGTGCTGACATTCATTCTAAACGTGAACTTTCTTTTTCAAAACCAAGTTCAGTAAGTATTAGTCTTGATGCCAAAGTATTTTGAGTCAGGAAAGGACATTAAACAATAAACTGTGCTGGGGATGGATAGGTGAAAGTGATGCAACTGCTCTGCAGGAGGATTCACTCTAATGGAGGACAGAGATAACAGCCCAGATTCTCAGGTTATGAAGTGTAATCTGAAAAAGATCAAAGCAAATTTGCAAAGAGTGAGGATTCATATGTTATTATTAGAGAAATAATATATCTACACACTCTCACACTTCATGTCCTTTATTGAAAACCACTTTTATAAAAATAATAAAGTAAGACATTTTGGAGAGAAATGTAGTCTAGACAGCAAGGATATGAACAGCTGGTTTTAAATTTAGCCCATCAACTAAAAAAAAATTTTTTTAAATCCTCGTCTGAGGATATGTTTCTACTGATTTTGTTTTTTTAGAGAGAGAGAGAGAAACGTCAATTGGAGAGTGACCAGGGATTGAACACACAACGTAGATATGTGTTGTGACCTGGAATTAAATGCACAGCTCTTTGCTGTATGGGAAGATGCTGTAAACAAACTGGGCCACCTGGCCAGGGCAACTGGGCCACCTGACCAGGGCAGCCTATCAAGTTTTAAAACTCTGCCCCCTAAGGCTTTCTATATGGGAACTCATTCTTCCTAACCTCTTCCAGGTGACTTACAATACTTTTGGCCTGCTGTTAAGAGGTTGTTAGAAGAAGAAATAACAATGGGGTAGGTGTCCTTATTTTTATTTTCATAAATAAAGAAGAGTTTCAAGGATAGCCTTGATGGAGATAATATTAAGATGATAACACTTGGAAGTCAATTTTAAACAATCAAAAAATTAGCATGATAAAAACATTCAATTCTATTTACAATTTGTATTAAACATTTTATTTTTTATTAAATTTAATTTTGATAAAAATATAAATATACAAAAACCACAAGTCACCTGTGGGATGTGAAAACCTGACAAGTGGGAGCTTTTATAAAATGTCTATCTTTTTGAAAAGTTTAACTCTAACCATGTAAAGGCACTTAGTCCATAAAGGGAAAATGAAAAGTCAAATAAGAAAAATTGAGAACATAGTTGACATGTAACTTGAAAAACTGGGTATATTCAGATCAGCAGACCCGGAGGAATGATGCTTATATAATATTAAAGGAATTTCTAAATTATTAAATATTATAGTTCTGTGTTCATTATTTTTAAGAATGTTAGAAGAAAGTGAAAAGCTCAGATTACTATAAAGAGTAGAGAAAATGCCTTTATTGAAAAAGGCATATGGAGTAGAGGAGAAGATGATTGTGATAATTATATGATCTTCAGTTTCACTTGGACAGTAGACACCAGAAATAATTTTCAGTTATCTACTTTAAACCACTTAGGATTATGTAATTTGTTTAGAGTTAAGCAACCAAGTTAATATGCACAGTTTTTCTGAATCCTCTCTAGAATCTTTCCTTGCACATTGCAATACCAGGATTGCTATCAGAAGGGTAAATCCTCCCAGCCCAATTTAACCTCCTATAGGTAACTGAGGCAACAGTACATGGTACCTGTTTGAGACTTAAATTTAAGCTTTTAATGGTTTAAGACAATAATGGAGCTTAATGGTTCAAAGGTGGAGCTCTGAAGTCTGACAGAACTGATGACTTTGGGGTAACCTCTCTTATGGTCCACTTATGCATTCAACATAAAATGAAGATTATAATGCTTACCTTATAGACTTATTTTGAGGTTAAATGAGAACCTAGGAACAGAATACTATGGAAAAAAATTTATCATGTAGTGTTATATTTTATAATCCCTCTAAGAAAAGTTCAGTAGTTTAAATTTATCATTTTTACTTTTTAATGATTTTGTGTAAATTGGTAACTCAGTAAAGACTTGGATAGCTAGATAGATAACTTCAATTATGTTTACGCTTTTGTTATTTTTTTCTCACCTAGCATTAAAAAAGGGACTTTAAATTTAGAGTACTTTAGGTTTACAGAAAACTTTCTGTTAGTTTTTAAGTAATGTATCTTTACGTTTTTATTTTAGTTAGAATAAGAATACAAATAAATGCATAACTAACTTATTCATTAAAATCTTGTGACTAGATATGTACTTTATCAACTATGCACACATACATATGCACATACAAGTTGAGTAATAAGTTTAATTGTACATTAAATTTTTATTGAACTTTTACCTTGATATTCTTATCTACCTTGTAGGTTTTGAGCAAGAGGGCCACACTCTAAAAGTGGCCAGGTCACAGTCTGGTTATTGGTCTCTGATCTTGGGAAAAGCTCTTTGTCTTTACTGATTCTGACAAAGATCTTTGAATCTTATTAACTTAAAACATGACAAATAGTACAGTGCTTTCTGAGGAACTCTGAACATACTGTTATGATGTATAATAGTTTAAAAATGCTACTCTTTGCCATACTGTGTCCAACCAAAGTATACCACCTTATACTGTCATATCATATCATTACCATATTTTATTATTTGATTGTATATTGCCATAATCTCTAGTGGTATTACACAAGTGTGAAATGGATTCCTTAGAAGTTTGAATAAGGGTAATTTTTTCAACAAAGTAAGATTTGTTTGTATTTTTCTTCAATACCGTGCAATTAGTTTTGCAATTACTTAGCCCATGATTTGTTGATGCTGAGGTCATGAAACAGAGTACAGATGTATTGGGAACATTCTTTTCTATTGTCACAGAAGCTCATTCTCTAACTAGTGCTAATCTACACCAGAATTAAATTGATGCAACCCAATCTTTATGACAATTTAGTCCAAGTTGAATCCTATTCAAGTACAATTGTATTGATTAATAATGATGTCATATTGATTTTAAGTGCTTTGTATATTCAATGGCCATGATCAGTTACTATTGTAGCTTAAACAAGAGCCTCTTACATTTTATGTCTCTCATTGTAACTCATCAGCCCAATGTTAGTGCTTCACAAAGCACATTTATGGTGTTGGTATTTCCTTTTCATGCTAAATGTCTGGGAGTTGAAATTGCCACTAGATTCACAGGATCATGTAGTCTTGAAAGACAATTCAAAATGAACACTTTGGCAAATAAGAAAATTGATCATAAAAAAGTTAACAAGTTTTGAGAGATACAAGTAGGAACAATTACATATCACAGGGTCATCATAAGTCATAGAATATCATGAGAAAAATAAGTCAACAGTTATTATTTAAATCAATTTAGAGGATACTGAGATGCATAAAGTCAGAGAACGCAAAAATTTTTCTTTCAGAGAGGATTTTAGTGTTCTTTGAAGACTTATGATCATTTGAAGGTTGATAAGAGTAAGCAAAGTTCTCCTGGAGACTTCTGATAATGCCATTTTGAGACATTCTGGTTGTTATTGGTTGTGAACCCTTCTATTATAGCCTCTTGTTTATTTTTATCTCAGAGAAACTTTGGCATGCATGCTGTAGTCTTAACTAATAAAAGTGCAATATTGAAATTAACTGTTTCTCTGAGATGGGGTAAGCCACACCCACCCACCAATCAGAGCAGCTGTATGCAAATTAGCCCAGCCAACATGGCGGCCGCCACTCACGGACCTGAGTAAACGGCAGCTTCCATTGTGGCAGGAGTGAAAGTGAAACTGCCGCCTGCTCCGCTTAAACTGGCTCTAGCAAAACACACGTTTGTAACAAAATAACAATCATAGAATCCTCAGGAGCTGAAGGAAACAGCAGGCCTAAGAGTAACATTGTCTCATTTTAGACATTGCGAGGTGAAGCAGAGAGGAGGCTTTGTTACATGTGTAGGCCCCGGCTTAAAGGAACAGTGCATCAATTATAGAAGATATTAGCCATTGCGATTAGACAAGAAGAAGATATAAAAGGTATCCAAATTGGAAAAGAAGAAGTAAAACTGTCCTTATTCGCAGATGACATGATATTGTACATAAAAAATCCTAAAGACTCCATCAAAAAACTATTAGACTTAATAAATGAATTCGGCAATGTAGCAGGATACAAAATTAA
>PVJC01010737.1:0-43048 GCA_004026665.1 Murina feae | reverse complement strand
GCATCTGTTCTACTTTCTTCTTCAGTAACAACTACTATTACTGTTCTCCAGGTTCACTGTCTCCTTTATTAATTTTCCTGCATTCTGAAAGTGTCAAGTCCAACATCTACTATGCTGTTTCAACATTTCCAACGCACAGTTTCTCAACTTTAGTGTCATGATACACGGGCATGTCCTGTTTATTAGGATATGTGCACAAGTAATTTGTTTCTGATAATAAAGAACCAAAGTTTTGAACTTCACTACTCTTTATTAAATGAGAGTATTTTAAAGAATATTGTTATATGCCATGTCCCTCTATCTTAACTGTGTGAATGGGCGAGTCCTTCATAAACATCACCCATTTTGAGTGATTGGATGGATAAAAGATTGCAAGCCACTCTTCTACAAAATGTTCTGCAATGTGAATTTTTTTCTTAAGTATGCATTCACATTTTTCTTTTTTTTTTAATTTAAAATTTTTATTGTTGACACTGTTCCCCCATTTCCTCCCCTTTGCCCACCTCTACCCAGCCCCTTCCCTCTGCCCATCCCACACTATTTGTCTGTGTCCATAAGCTAGGCATATATGTTCTTTAACTAATCCCTTCATCTTCCTTCACACAATGTACATTTTATGACTGCACTCTAATTCTCTTGGGCCTGCCTTACTAGACAGAGGCAAAGCCCCTATAACTTACTAAAAACGATTAGAATACATTTTCTAAGTTCTGCTTTATTTTTATTAAAATAAATACCTTCCATAGGAAAGATTTTTCTTGTTGACCTTAACATTTTGCTCATTTTATCTTGTGCTATTTTTTCCAATCAGTTCATACTTGAATGTAGAGATGGCTAGGACTACAGTTAAAGGACAATCAGGATATGAGAACAGACGTCAAATTCCTCCCATTTAGTGAAACCTTAGCAGACTAAATCCTCCCAATTCTGAAGCTGGAGGAGATGTTGTCACTTAGCATACCTACCCTGGTGCCTGTTGAAAACTGATAATAAGCAAATGCTATTTGCAACTTCTAGTTAAATGCCCATACAAATCCCCTAAATCTAGTGGTGAGGATATAAAAGAAGAAAAAATGGCAGTTATTTGTGAACTAAGATGAATAGTGATTACAATTGTGAGTAAACTTATTTAACAAGTGAATGGACATTCAATTTAAATAAGAAAAATTAAGGTCTCTTACTGTTTTTTTCTCTCTCTTGGCTGGAGGGGGCTGCTGCTGGGTAGCCACTATGATAGGTGCTGATTGATAAACTGGCTGACTTGGATAAAAAGGTGTTCCTAAAGAATTAGAGAAGAATAAAAGCAGCATTCAGTCATTTTGTCAATCGCTGTAAGACTATTAATGGCACTGTGTCACTGTACCAACAGTTTAATAAAGTAACAAAACAAGCATTCTTATTCATCTCTTCCCACCAGCTTCCCTCCAGCTAATGAAGTGGTCAAGGAATGATTTCCAAATACCCACAAATGTCTCTCCTTTAGCATCTATATGAAAACAAATAAATAACCAATTCCTGCTGCCTGCCACTGGAGTCACCTTTCCAAAACACTATCTTTCCTACAGCACTACTTTAAAAACTATTCTAGAGGCCCATTACCCGCAACAGTGATTCTGAGCACGGTTTGTCAGAGTGTGTTTTATATGTGGGTTTGATCAGCAACAAGAGAATATATCTGGTCATCTTGGGGTCTGGAATGGTCTAATTCTTTTCCCTACTTATGGAGAACCACTGCCACAGAAAGCCAACATTAAGGCTTGGCAAATGTCCTATTTTTTTAAGTTTCAAAATTTTGACTGTTATTATAATTACTATTAAACCAGAGCGCTTAGAGTAAATGTGGTGATAAGGGGTCAGATATTTTGAAGATGAAACCTACAGATTTGCTATTGTATTATATGTGAATGTGACTGAGAAAGGGGTGTCAAAGAAAACTCTCAAGGTTTTTTGTCTTAGCAATTGGAAGAATGAAAGTGCTATATACTGCCCTAACAGGTTTGGCTTAGCGGATAGAGCGCCTGCTTGCCGACTCAAGGGTCCCAGGTTTGATTCCGGTCAAGGGCATGTGCCTTTGCTGTTGGCACATTGCCAGTGGGGAGTGTGCGGGAGGCAGCTGATCGATGTTTCTAACTCTCTATCCCTCTCCCTCGTTCTCTGTAAAAAATCAATAAAATATATTTTTTTAAAAAAAGAAAGTGCTATATACTGTATGATTTATAACTTACTAAGATGAAGAAAACTGAAGAGTAGAGGGAGAAAAATCAAGGTTTGAGTTTGGACATGTAAAATTTGAGATTCTTATTAGACCTTCAAATGGAGGTATCAAGTAGGAAGGAAGAGATACAAGTCTGAAGTAAAAAAACAGGTATCATTTTGGAATCAGTATAATACAGGCAACATTTAAACCATGAGGTCATAGGTATGAAAAAATCCCAGCAAAGGAGATGAAAAAGAAAACCAATGCAGTGGCTGAAATGAAGAAAATGGTTCAAGAATGGCGAAAGTGTTTAGTTATGTCAAATGGTGCTGAGATGGCAACTAAGATTTAGCAAAGCAGAATTCACTGGTGAGCTTGGCAAAAGTTGCTTGGGTAGCGTTGGTGGCATGCATCCTGATTAGGGTACATTCAACACTGAATGAGATAAAAGAAAATGCAGGAAGTGAGCATAGACAGCTCTTTTTCTAAAATGTTTTGCTATGATGGGAATCAGAAAAACAAGAATATGGAGCAAAAAACCCCCAAAACGCTTTATTAAAGAAAAGATGGGAACAAAACAGTATACCTGTAGGCTGATTGGACTAATCCAGCAGAGGGAGAAAGAAAGATGCTAATGCAGAAAAAACAGAGAAGTGGACTGCTAGAGGAATAACCTTAAATGGGTGCATGAGGATCTAATGCACAAGTGGAAGACTGGCCTTTGGTGGGGGGCATGAATAGTTGGATCATGGTAACAAGAAGGAATGAACTATATATGAAAAGTGGTTGATACAGGTAAAATCCTTGGTACTTGAGCAAACAGTCAAATAATATCAGCACTATTATCACTCTCATTATGTGACATCATCCCCACCACTTTGCAGTACCAGAATTTTGCACGCATTAATCAAGCTTGCAGATTCAGATCTGGAAAATATCTAATCAGAGGACATGACTGAGACATCAGTAAGTTCACTGTAAAATGACAATAAAAACCCTCAGCTATCCTTTAGTGTTGAGTAAACTATTCCCAAAGGAGAGCTCAAATAAGCGACTTATGCTACTCTATTACATCACTAGCCCCAAAATGCAGAACACAAAATCCTAATATTGGTTTCAAATGCTGCAAGGGAAGCAATACAATCTGCTCGCTTTGCCATATTTTTTAAGCTAAGTGAAATAGGATACAAAAGGTGAACCATCCCTTAAAAAGTCAGATTCTGCTAATGAAACATTTTTGAGTCAACATGACTGAGACAGAGGGCTTCCATATATTATACATGCAGTAAACACCAAATGATTAAACTTGGCAGATCAGGATAATCTCAATATAGTACCTAAAACTCACAAAACAAGAGTGAGAAGATGACAAGTGAGGAGAAAATGATGTGGCAGAGTGAGAAAAAGGAGTGTGTATTGGTTTGAAGCAAGGGAGAATGAGACCTTCTACTACTATAAATTCTTTTTTTTTTTCTTTCCCTTTTTCAGCTTCACTGTCACCACTAACCATAGTCCTCTACTCCCAAACCTAATTTTTTCATTTTGAGCCATCACACCTTAGGTTGGCTGGAAATGATTTTAATCTCCATGACATATTTTTCTGATATAACCGCATCAAAATATTTAAGAAACACTGATGAGAGCAAAATTGAAAAGTAACATTGAACAAATACTATTTCTGCATTATTTTTCCTCAACATTGCAGAAACACTGCAAGAATTATACTTTCTAAAACAGATTCTATAATTGTGGTTACTGAAATTCAGTGTGGGTAAGAATATTCTTTTTATTCCTTCTAAATGTATTTTTATTGATTTCAGAGAGGAAGGGAGAGGGAGAGAGAAATAGAAACATCAATAATGAGAGAGAATCATTAATTGACTGCCTCCTGCAACCTGGGCATATGCCCTGACCAGGAATTGAACCGTGAACTCCTGATTCATAGGTCGACACTCAACCACTGATCCACATCGGATGGGCTGTAAGAATATTCACTGAGCTCCGACTGGTTTGGCTCAGTGGATAGAGCGTCGGTCTGCGGACTGAAGGGTCCCAGGTTCGATTCCGGTCTAGGGCATGTACCTTGGTTGCAGGCACATCCCCAGTGGGGAGTATGTAGGAGGCAGCTGATCAATGTTTCTCTCTCATCGATGTTTCTAACTCTCTGTCCCTCTCCCTTCCTCTCTGTAAAAAATAATTAAAATATATATTTTTAAAAAGAATATTCATTGAAAATCACTGTTGAATATTTAAACCGAATAGGAAAATAAAATGTTAGTGTGCTGAGTAAATTGTAAAGCTAAGGATAAAGAACTAAGAAGTCTGGGAAAAACATTATCTAACTCACAAACCCTAGCAGTAGGGCCAGAAGGAACAAGTCTCAGATTTGTTCCTGGCAGTTCAGCCACAGGAAGGTCCCTTTGTCCTAAAAGAGAAGACTCTTGGTTCAGAATGTAGATCTAGGATCCCATCCCCAAACCTTGGGTTACTTTTAACCGTAACCCAAGGTTAGAACAGGAAAAGTGGTAGAGGAAAGGGAGGCATCAAGATCAGAAGAACTGGAAATGGAAAGATAAGAGTAGAAGAGATTCCAAGAAGAGAAAATAGGAAGGGGAATAGCAAGACCAAACAATTGCCTAAGGTGGTATAGCTGAAGGACCTGTAATTGATGAAGTATTGGAAAAGAACTTTTAATTTAGAAAAAAGCATATTAACTAGTGACAAACTTTAAAATTAAAGTACCTGCCAAGGAAACTAAGAAGAAAATAAATAAATGGGACTACATCAAAATAAAAAGCTTCTGCACAACAAAAGAAACCATCAACAAAACAACAAGAAAGCCCACTGCATGGAAGAATGTATTTGCCAATATTATCTCCAATAAGGGTTTAATCTCCAACATTTGTAGGGAACTCATACAATTTCACAAAAGGAAGATAAACAATCCAATCAGAAAATGGGCAAAGGACCTAAATAGACACTTTTCGAAAGAGGACATACAGAAGGCCGAGAGACAAATGAAAACATACTCAAAGTCACTAATCATCCAAGAGATGCAAATCAAAATGACAATGAGGTACCATCTCACACCTGTCAGAATAGCTATCATCAACAAATCAACAAATGGACAAGTGCTGGCTGGTGAGGATGTGGAGAAAAAGGAACCCTCCTGCACTGCTGGTGGGAATGAAGACTGATGTAGAAAACAGTATGGAGTTTCCTTAAAAAATAAAAAATGGAACTCCCATTCGGCCCAGTAATCCTACTTCTAGGACTATATCCCAAGAAACCAGAAACACCAATCAGAACATATGCACCCCTATGTTCATAGCAGCACAATTTACAATAGCTAAGATTTGGAAACAGTCTAAGTGCCCATCAGCAGAGGAGTGGATTAAAAAACTGCAGTACAGCCCTAACTGGTTTGGCTTAGTGGATAGAGCGTCAGCCTATGGACTCAAGGGTCCCAGGTTCGATTCTGGTCAAGGGCATGTACCTTGGTTGCGGGCACATACCCAGTGGGGGTGTGCAGGAGGCAGCTGATCGATGTTTCTAACTCTCTATCCCTTTCCATTCCTCTCTGTAAAAAATCAATAAAATACATTTTTTTGAAAACACAAAAAAACAACTGCAGTACATCTACACAATGGAATACTACTATGCTGCTATAAAAAAAGAAGAAACTTTTACCATTTGCAACAGCATGGATGGACCTGGAGAGCATAATGCTAAGTGAAATAAGTCAGTTGGAGAAAGATAAATATCATATGATCTCACGCATTTGTGGACTATGATAAACAATATAAACTGATGAACAAAAATGGATTCAGAGACAGAGAAGCCCCAAATGGACTGTCAAACCTTCGAGGGAAGGTAGGGGAGGTGGAGGGAGTAGGGATGTAAGAGAGCAACCAAAGGAATTGTATGCATTCATATTAGCACAACCAATAGACACAGACACTGGGGTGGTGGGGGTTTTCCTGGGGGTGGGAGTGGCCAGGGAGCGGTCAAAGGAGACATATGTAATACTTTAAACAATAAAAAAAGAAATTAAAATATTGAAACCTCAAGGCACGGGCTCTTTGCAACAGAATTACCAACTCCTGCAGAAGGTGTCATTAAAACTAAATACATTTCTATAATAATCTTTCAGTGTAAGCCATTCTCTAAGAAGTAGCTTTTAGGTCAGAACTGTTTGTAACATTTTATCTACAAATAACTTCAGACCACTGGATCTCTTTGCCTAAACTGTACTGTCAAACAACAAAATGGATTAAATACAACAAATTAGCAGAAATTGTTCAACTTTTCATACTTACCGTAAGCACTGGGGAAGTCTCCAGGTCCTGGTCCGGGATAAAAAGGACCTGGCCCCGGTGGTTGAACTGGATATTGTTGAGGGGGCCCAACATAAGGAGGGCCACTATGACGGTACTAGAAGAGAGAAATTAGACATTTGTAAATAGTATGAAGGTAGCTTACTATAGAAAAAGTTTTTTTTTTTGTGTGTGTGTGTGTGTGTGTGTATAAGAAGATCATTTAAATGAGGTGAAGTCACTTGATTAAACACATTCAAAATGCTTGCTTGCCATCAAGATGCGATGATGATGAAGAGAAAGATGTGCCTTAAGTAAAGCCATACAGCATACTGGTACACAGGCAGACATGAGCTCCTTATAAAATTAATTCAGGTTGGTAGTTTTCACTGACATTGAATAATATCACAGAAACAGCTTAATTATGGAGCCTATTTTTGAGCAACTGGTTGTGGGGAAGGAAAAGCTAGGAAATAAAAACAATTTTTGTATCATCTTAGAAAGTTTTAAGTAGATAGACATAGAAATATCTTTTTGTAATATTACGGAAAATGACAAAATGGCTGGACTTCTAACCAACAAAAAAGTTTACACATCACTAAACACTAATGCTATCATCCACCTTTCCTGCGGTCTCTGATGAGAACCTCAGTTAATCCCTACTCTCCTGCTGGACCACATGGACCTGAGAAATACTTTACCTGTGGTATACAGTACTGAGGACCCTGGGGCACTGGGTACGGCATGGGCAGATGGTTAACCATCATGATGTGCTGATTGGCCTGATATACTGCAGTGGGTGTCTGTGCACCAGGACGAATAGAAGGACTGCTGTTCGGGATGGTAGCTCTAGGAGGCTGTATTTGAGGCCTCTGGAAAAACTGAGGAGGGGGAAAAAAGAGATTGATTTATTTATTTTTTACAAAGGGGTGTAAGTAAATTTTACTATCTGAATCTTTCTCTTTGTTTTCACTAATAAAAATATTATCAACTTGATTAGAAATATAATATATATAAAATGAGACTAAACTGCCTATGGGTGGGTTCACAAAAAAATTTCTATACTAGTCACACTAGGTTAAGTTTTGATCATGTTGTCACACATCTGAAAACAGGGTGGCAGTCTCATTTTTAAAATGAAGTATCAGCTAATTTAAACAAAAAATTCCACACTTAATTAATAATTTTAAAAACGTGTGGTAAAATATAATGAAAGGGGTAGCTGGTGTCTCTCTAAAATTTGTTTTGTTTTATAAGAGTATCGATCCTTTCATAAAGAGAAGGTGGCTGATTTAAAAATTAAATGCAGTTTAGAAGAACAAGAATCTTTCTGCACATAAACATTTTTGTCTCAGTGTATCAAGGTTAAGTTAAATTAAAACTATATGTAGGTTGTCGCATGCTGATTGTCCCATGATGGAAAAAGCCTTCCTTTTCAAAAAAAGTGGCAACCTCATACTAAAATGAACCCAATTTTGATTTCTCAATTAGTATGCAATGAAAATGAGGGATCTAGACAGGCTTAAGGATGGACTGGAAGGAGCAAAGCTCAAATCTCTCAAATGGCAACCAGTGTTGTGGTTATTTATAGTTCTCACTGCACACTGAAAAGCCTTGAAACAATATACCAATATTAAATTCCCACTGTGAATTAAGCAGCAATCAATCAGTCTCACTGTAATAATAATAATAAGGGGACAGAGGAATAAAGAGGCCATGCAGAACCAGTAGTTTGTTACCTGGATAGGTCTGAATCCTCCCTTCAATTATGAAGCAAGAAAGCAGCAGGAAACAGAAAGAAAGCCAATGGAAAAGCTTATAGATCAGTAGGAAGGGGTAGGACATAGCATGCAGCTCAACAAAAATATCTATTTAGTATTAATGAGAAGGAAGATTAGAAAATCAGAATGATAATTCTCCACTTGAGAATTAAGAACACATGGAATTGAAGAATCAAATCACATTTAATTTGAAATTAATTGAAAATAAATAAATCCAGTGGCAAAAAATATTCTAATAGTAGCCCAGTTACAACAGCTTGAAAGGAGATGCCTGCTTAATGGCACAAGTACAACTGGGACTACTGATTCCTACTCTTGGCTCATGGATGGACATTACGTGACTAGTTACTTAACTTCTCTAGGATGCGCAATCCAGCTTCAATGATATAAGAGCTAACAATAAAAGTGCCACTTGTCATTTTAAAGTTTGCAACATATATCAGACTTTTCACCTAAGCAGGCATATAAGATGCCACTTATAGCTTTAAATAGGGAAATAGAATAACAGTCTAAATATGTGCTCTAGCTCCAAAATTTGAGTTGCTATTGGTCCAGACAAAAGCAAAAAAGCTTTGACCTTTAGGTCCACTCAGGTCTCATCCAGTGCTGTTCTTAATCATTAAGCTCCCCATAGGTAGGTGGTAGAAATAGTAACTTTATATCTTGTGCTGAATTGGAAGAATTGAGATCCCTGTTCAGCCTTTATACCCCAGGGCAAAAACAAACAAACAAACAAACAAAACCCACCCAACAATACTAAAAAAAAGTTAAGTCACTTTAAAAATAGACATAAGGTATAGCAGGAGAATGGAGTGAATGAGGAAGGCCAGAGAGTAGTTGATGGAGATGAAAAGAAAATGCAAGAGGCAAAGTTGATAACAGAAACCTAGGCTGGACCATAGGAGAGCAGTAAGTAGTCTTCTAGTTATTTCCACTGACAGAGTTTTGGTAACAGACAAGAATTTCTACAACCAATGACACTGAACTAGTAAACTTGTCCCACTAAGCTTCACTTCTCTTAACTACATAGAAGACAGAATTTAATAACTCATCAATGTATATGAGTTGCATGAACATTTCAGGAATAAACAATCATTTTTATAACTTAGTTAATTTATCATGAGCCACAAAACTGTTAAAGGCTTTAAGGTGAGAGGAGTCATTCAACTGCTCAACTTAGTGAGCATTATAAATGTTAGACACAGTAGATAAAAAGATTAATCTTATTAGATCCCTTTCCATCAACTCTAGAGGGCAGCCAAGACAATGAGAGTATCAAATGGGTACAGGTGATAATCCACAGCTGCTATATTATAATCAAATTTTTCAAAGTACTTATTGCTTGAAAAAACATGGGATTATGGTGGAAGAGTGAGAGGAAACAAACCCATTTACTTATGCAGAACAAGAAAAAGATATGGGTAAAGTCTTCCCACAATTTTAATGTGAGTACTTTTCTTACCACTATTTTCCATTGCTCTGCTAGGATTTTTAATCAGCCTGTCTACAAAAACTGAGGTTATATCTTATTCAAGGAGTTTTCTGAATAGTATAAGACTTTTCTTCAGCGTCTTTTAAAGATAAACAAGTGTTTTAATGATACTCCTCATATTAACATACAGCTGAGCCACTAAAACACAAGATTTTTGGTTATATGGACATATTATAATCTAATCTAATAAAAGAGTAATATTGAAATTGACCGTTTCTCCAGGATGCCTAAGCCATGCCAATCAGCCAATCAGAGAGGCTGTATGCAAATTAACCCAGCCAAGATGGAGGCCAACCACCATGGAACTAGATCAAACAGGAGGCTTCCATTGCACCAGGAGTAAACTGTCTGCCTAGGCAGGCTGGGCGTCTCTTTGCTCAAGGCAACACAGTTGCAATTATAGAAGCCACAGAGCTGAACCAAACAGGAGGCTTCTGTTACACCAGTGATGGAGGAAACTGCCTGCCTAGGCCAGCTGGGCCTCTACTAAGGCAACATTGTTTCAATTATAGAAGCCACGGAGCTGAAGCAAACAGGAGGCTTCGTTATCTGCCCAGGCCTCGGCTTAAAGCAATAGTTATCAATTACAGAAGATAAATAAACCCCAGAAACCTGCTTCCAGCCAGCCTTGCTGAAACGTTGGGTCAATGGGAGCTGTGGGAAGCCTGAAAATGCCCCTTAGCCCCGCACCCAGGCTGCCCAGGCACCCCAGTAGGGACTCAAACCCTGAAGGGACCTTGGCCAGCCTACAAACAGCCCTCAGCTCTCACCCAGGCATGCCATCAGGTGGACATCCCACGAGCGGTCCCAGACTGCGAGAGGGCACAGGCTGGGCTGAGGGACCTCCCCCTGAGTGCACAAATTTTTGTGCACCAGGCCCCTAGTTTTTTTATAAACTAAGAACTTAGCTTTGAAGCTAAATAGAAAAATATATTCATATAGGCACATTAAATAACAACACTTCAAGATTTATATAGCACTTACTAGCTACTATGTACTATTCTAAACACTTTACATAAACTGTATACATATTAACTTAAGCAGGTATTGTTATTAATACCCCCATTAAATATTAAGGGAAAGGAAGATTAAGTAACTTGCTGAAGGTCTCCCATCTGTAACTTAAATATAGTCAGGTTCTAGGTCTGCAGTTTTAACTGTACACACTCTCTCTCATGAAAAAACACTCCGTATTTTCAAACAAATATGCTCAGTCAAAAGAAATCTTTTCAAAGGCTAATGGGTTGTGGCAAGACTCATCCAACTACACTAATGGGCGGAACATCCCTCAACCATAATCCATTCCTGGTAAGAAAAATGCTACACCAGTTACTTCACAAAAGTTGTTTATCATTCAGGAAAACAAATTTCTTCTACCTAAAGGACTCCAACTCTGTTTCACACTTAAATTGAAACTTGTACATATGCTTTTATATTCTTGATATATTTAACAGAGAAGATTTTTAACAAGGATAGGCTATTTTTATTTGGAGCTTGTTCCACCTCCTGCATCCCCCCACCCTTTTTACTACACTTGATCTTAGCCAAAAGGCCGAGAAGCCCCACCATTTTTAATAAGTCTCTCTCTATCTCCCCCTCCCTTCCTCCCTCCCTCCCTCTAATAGCTACAAGACTAGAACTAAAAGCTATGATGGCTGGAAGTGCTAAGAACTAAAAAGAAATGGATTCTTCTTTTTTATACTCCCCCCTAACACATTCAATTGTAATTAGATTCAATAGCGGTACAGTAAATTAGGATTCCATGGGCGGGCACAGCAGCAAACCACAGGTTATTGAAAAGAATGTGTGAATGAATATGAATGGGCTTTCCTAAAATGTTTGCAATGCTTCTGAATCCCTTTTCCTAACCACTGAGTGATGAAGAGTCATTAAAAGAATCAAACTCTTCTGGATGGAAGGCCAGTACAGGCCAGTCTAGTCATATACCTAAACTTGGAATCTTTATATGACATGCCCTTGGGGTTACAAAACAATAGCTCCATTTCATTGTTAAATGGAGTTCTGACACTTCAATGGTCTTTCTTTCTATCAGCTCCAAAGTTTTCTATCATCTACCTTCTAGTTCAATGTCTATACCTAAAATCATATTGATGTTTAATCCTTCTTCTCCGTAAGTGACAAACCTCTAAGTTATCTGAGGACTGCCATCACTGCCAACTTTCACACCACCATCCATTTTCTGTTCCAGGCCAATCACCACCCCCTACTCTTTGTCTCTCCAACCAAGATTTTGAATTCCTTGGCAGCTTACTCTTTTCTCTCAATATGCTTCCTTGCTCAAAGTGTTACTAAATAGAGAACTAAACCCAAATGTCCAGATGGGGTCTGCAAGGACTGTACCTGACCTTCACTTAATAAATATCTGTTGCTGAATGAAAGAGCAATATATTTCTCTTATTCTGGTCAACTATGTTTCCATTTTAATAAAACTAAGAACCAGAAAAGCTCTTGTGTCAACCACATTTTACTACCGATCAGTACTGAATTACAATAACTTAAAACCCATAAATTTTCACACATAACCTGGCAATGTCTTGTTTTTCACTTCTGTGTATGTATACTCTTAGAGTTGTGTTTTGAAGCTCATAAGGAGTCTTGTATATTCTGTTTCTTTGAAAATGTATTAGAATATTGTTGTGAGGCTAAAATTATATACGCAGTGTTTAGAATGGTACCTACTAGCCAGTAAGTGCAATATGAAATTTATAATTTCAACCTATTATTTCAGATTGTACAATTTTTAAAATTCGGAATATAGCACACAATGTCAAAATTACATGACCATAAGCAAACGTGACAGGCATGTTATTAATCAAAGCACTGTGATAAAGATGCTGAAAAGGGCTAGGAAGAACCATGTAAAATGTAAGTATCATCTCCAAATTTAATTTTAATTTGTTTTAATTATTTTATCTTTCAATAATCCACTAGCACGCTGAGAGAATGGCAGAAGGTGACAACCCTCATTTGAGGTGGTACTTTGGACAGATCCAAAACAGAGGGTGAATTTGAGGTACTCATGATTGCTGACTTTCATAGAAACACTTTTACAAGCCAGAAAAGCATTACTCTTGAAAAACTGTTCTAATGATATAAGAATTATACCATTAACCAAAGTTTCCTGGTCAGTAACATTGGTAATAAATACTTTTGGAAGATGTTGGTAATTATATCATTTCTCATGACTTGGGTCTCTAAAACTATCAAAAGAAAAAATATCTCTCAAAAACTATAAAATAATCGTAAAGTCTTTAGAAACCACCTATTCATTTTCATTAACTAGAAAAATCCTATTCAATCACAATAGTTCTTTCCATGTAGTAAAAACTGAGTACATATTAATTTGCAAAGCATTAAAAAAATAAAAAATAAGCTTCTAAAATCTATTTTTGCAGCCTACTTGATGGATAACAGTAAGATTACAATTAAGAGTAGTTTAGGTTAACAGTGTTAAAAAGTCTAAAGTATTATTGAGAAAAATAATAGTGCTATGATTTTCTGACAAGTTACAAAGGGACAGGTAGTAAAGTGTCCACATAATGGGATATCACTAAGTATCAATCATATACTCTGCTGATTTATAACTTACAATGAAGACTATTAATGTAAATTTTCTTGCATGTGGTCAATATCATATAATTTAGATTTCACTGAGAATTAGGAGATATAAGCCCCAAAAGCTGAGTTGCGCAACATAGCCATATTTGGTTATTAAAAATTAATGCTTACTTTAAAAATCAGTTCTTTATCTACATTGCACATTTCAAGTGCACAATAGCCATATGTGGCTAGTAGTTACCATAGTGAATAGCACAAACACAGAACGTTTTTATTATCACAGAAAGTTCTGTTAGACAGTGTTGCCCTAAAGGGTTACTCAAATGGAGGAAAAAACCCCTAAGGATTCTGTCAGGAAGAAGCTGTTCTGTCAGATCATAATGTAGAGTCTAGGAAATGAACATCCTCGTAGAACACTTCATTTGTAGGTCAAAATAGCCTGGGAAAAAGGGGAAAGGCAGGCTATCTCACTGCTTAAAGGAAGTGGACACTTACCAAGGGCTTATTATGTGACAGGAAATAGGTGCTGTTATTGTAACACCTCAATATTATTATTTTTGAGCCTATTTTATCCATTTCACAGATAAGAAAGCTGAGGCCTAATGTTAGTTTGCAATAAAGCTAAGACTGAATCCCAGTTATGTCAACTCCCTGTGTATCTATCCTTTATTGTCTCTGCTGCAATCCTACATTTCTTGTGACTAAGACATCAGATAAAACTGCCCAACGCTGGCTTACATCAAGTTCTGAAAAAATCTATAAGTTCTCGTCATAAAATTACATAAATGCTTAATCTGATTTCCTAATAATATCCATGAAACTCTGATGTTCAAGGTTGGCCCCAGAGGCAAGCCTTAATCTTCATTTAAGTTCCAAATGAAAGAAAACTGCCTAGAGCAATAGAAACATTTCTCAAGGAAGAACTAGGACTTCAACTGTAACAGCACAACTTTGAATACAGAAACCTTTAGGGGCCATAATAAAAAGGAAAACACACACACACACACACACACACACACACCCCATAAACCAGCTATTTCTTTCTTTTAAAACAAATCTTGTTGCAAAAAGAACTTTCCAAACTACAACAGGAAAACATACATAGTTTTAATGCTTGCCACCAGGTAACATATTGAGGCCAAATATGACTAAGTTTTATGAAGCTGCTTATTTGTTTATACAGAATCCAACTGCTTTGAATATGGCATATTACTCAGCATTTATAAAGAGTATAGAAACTAAAATCATATATCAGCATACTGTCAAATGTTTTTGCTCTAGGAACACTTTTAAATACCAATTCCCTGGTTTTTCTCACAGCGCAAAGACTACCAGGCATAGTATATATAACGAACACTTGATTTCTCTTGTGAAGCCTTAAAGTCAAATAAAGACAGGAATATAAGTAACTTTAAACCACAACTACACAGGTTGCAATGACCAAAGGCATGAAATCAATAACACAAACCAGAATCTACATTATATTAAGTGACTTGCTTTTAATTCTGAGTGGACATTCTGTTCTTTCAGTTTCTAATTACCTTAGGATTTTCAAACATCCAAGTAAAAATAGTTGACACAGTTCTAAAGTCAAGGGTGTTTTGCATATAAAATTACTTAGGATTTTTTTTACCTTTGAAGAAAACTATTATTTTCTTCAAGTTATAAATTGTAAAAAAAAAAAAAAATTAAAGTAAAATAGAACATACTTACATTAATCTAAAAAATCCCTGCAAAAGCCAAAAACTAATAGTACCATGAAGGTGTGGCTGAAATAACCCTAAAAAGAGCATGGTATTTCTGACTTGAGGAACTCAAAAGGAGCCCTTAGTGGCCCACAAATAAAAATCGTCTAAATAAAAGTACAAGAAACACATCCGTTCTATTAAACTAAAAATGTTTTCTATCCAAAATCTTATTTATTTCCTTTCAATTCAGACAACTTCATTTTACAAAGAAGAAAATAAATAGGTTTTGCATTACTAAACAGGATGATGGTAATCTCCAAACAGTTTACCTAAATAACAGTTAACATTTTTTCTTTGAAATGTTGATAGGACTTATTATGACACATACCTACATAAAAAGTTATATATTTACTACTGGTCTTTAGAAACAGCGATCATAAAAAATACCACCCAGCATCAGAGCTAATATATCAATTAGACCAAACTGCATCAATTATTTTGTTTAAAAATTTTTTAAAAGATCACTGCATGAAAGGACATGTGATGAGAAAGGCAGCCACTCATAAATAATGTAATGGAGGAGAAATGAGAAATCTTTATCACTAATTCTAACTATTCACAGCTAATTTTAATACTAACCTTTGACTTAATTCTTTCTGGGCAAAGCAAACCACCATAGGTGAAAAAACCACTTGTGACTTCAATTTTAAATATTAAGCATGGTAAACCAAAAATATACCAGCACATAGATGTTTGCTTTTTAAAAAGGTATTCTCTGCATATCATACTCAATGTTTGTTTTTCACTGTATTGTTTTCATTACGTAACTTCCCACATCCTGTTTTGTATTATGAGCACGTCCTCTGGGAATCTCTTAGGGTTTAGGTCTCTACCTGACTTTAGATCTGAGGAGAAGATCCTCTTAAATACAGACTTCAGCATGTGATTCTCAAATGGTAAATAGTATCTCACTTCCATAGAGGGTTATTTGGAAATGTGTGGAGGTGTGTTTTGTTTTGTTTTTAATTGTCCCTGGGGGAATTTCTACTGGCATTTAGAGTTCAAAGGTTACTAAATAAACTGTAATTACAGAGCAGTTTTTCTTAAATGGGTATCCCACCGAAAATGCCCATACCTATTCCATAGTGAAAGAAATCAAACTGGCCCCTACCTACACTCATGGATAAAGAACAGCAAGCCTTCCCTAACAATTTACTCAATGTCATACCATGACATTGGCTCAGCTACCTCTGCTCAGCATGGTCACCTCAAGCCCATGACCCTCCCCCTCTTCTATTTCTCTAACGTAACTATTGGTGCTGCCTGAGCCAATCCTTTATAATAAAGAGCTAATAAGTTAATTAGACCAAACAGCAGAATGACCGGTTTGGACGACATTCCAGACGAAGCCTGGGCTGCAAGGTCTGAGGCAGCTGGGCTTTGAGGGCCGAGCCCCTTGCAAGAATTTCATGCATCAAGGCCTCTAGCATATATATTTCCTTTTCGCTATTCAGAAAGGGAATATATTGCAGTAAAAAAGCAGCCAGCTACCTGAGGTTTATATCCAAAAGCAATGCTCTGGATATCTCCTGTATCTCAAGAACCTATATTTAAGAACTAATGTTGGAAAGTAATTCTTTTTCTTGCTAAATCATAAGTATATACACATGCATGGTGTTATTAGTTGAATTTTACAAGCATCATCCTACAGCTAAATGAAAGACAAATCTGCCAATATTCATTTTTTGTTATAAAATAACTCATCCTTTTCTCACACAGATTCCTTAAAGTTTTCTTCAGCTGTTGGAAATAAGGGAAGACAAATTGCATCATAAGCCTTTAGGCTTAGAAGAAAGTTTAAAAAACAGATTTTCTCAAAGCTGACTATTCATAAAGGCTTCAATACAATATCCCCTTTTTGAAGGCCACTGCTATTGAACACAGATTATACAAATACCTAACCTTGTATCAAAGAGCTCAAACATCATTTTTTCGAATCAGTATTTCTTTTTATTCTGCTTCTTGAGCAGATCTGGCCTAGGTTTCTCTGTCAAGAGTATCTGGCTTGACCCCTGACTAAATTTTAAGCCTTGCCTCTATAACCCTTGCATAAATTTTAAAAAACTGTAATCAATTTTTTTACCTAAGAGATTATCTTTCTTATTAATTAGTAGTCATTTTGCCCCCTAGCTTCTTAGTATTTGCCAAATACTCTGCTAATTATCTTATTTGCATTATCTCACTTACTTTTCACATCAATCCTGAGATGATAGTAATACTGCCCCCATTTTAGAGATGAGAAAAATGAAGCTAAAACAGTAAATAACTTACCCAATACACACTTAATAAGAAAGAGTCAAACGAGGCCTAGCTAACGCTAAAGTCCAAGCTCTTAAAGCATTATAATAATACGATCTTTCTTTCTTTTTTTAAAAGATTCTTTTATTGATTTTTAGAGAGGAAATGAGAGGGAGAGATAAACATTGATGTGAGAACAAAACACTGATCAGCTGTCTCTTGCATGTGCCCTTATCTGGGATCAAGCCCACAACCCTAGCATGTGTATTAACTAGGAAATGAACTGGCAACCGTTCAGTGCATGGGAAAATGCCCTACCAACTGAGCCATACCAGCCAGAGAAACAATACTCTCTCTTGATATTAGAATATACCCCAAGTTTTATTTCTTTATTAAATCCAAAGAATGGCCCTCCACTTCATACAACCATCTCTGAGTTCTCCTGCAAAGTATCTGTAACACCTTAGAATGTGCTTGGCTTTAAATTCTCTAAATTGGAAAGACTGTATTTTGAGAAATAGTGACTTATATTAAATCACTGTTAGACAATGAAAGACCTCAACAATATCCCTTTACTCAAGTAAAATGAATTCTACGTTATGATACCACAACTAAATAATGGTAAATTGCTCTCATTTTATCAAACTATACTATGTTACATAACAACATTAAAAATAGCTACCAGTGACTGCTTACTTTGTGTCTCTAATGTAGAAGGTATTTATCCTCGTTTTACATATGAGGAAACTGAAGGTTAGAACCCAGATCTACCAGATTCCAAAGCCTAGGCTCCTTCTATAGCAGAAGAAAATGTTTCAGAACACTCCATAAAAAGCAATTTGGGGGTGGGTTGGGGAGAACACCATGCAAGTCTTGTTCTTTCTCTCAAACCACACCCTATAGTATATTAGTACTAAATAAATTAGCATTGGCATATACATTTTGAAATTTTAATTTATATGAGTACTTCATTTAAAAGAATAGGCTAAAAATACTAGAATTAAATATTCAAGTATCTATTTTCAATATATCCTAAGAATAAAGATATATTAATATTAATTTGTTATTAGGCCTAGGTTAGTAACTGAGGTTAAGTGCTTTTAGAAATATTAATGCTATTTTATACACATTAATACAAGTTACATCAGAATGTTAACAGAAAACCCTTAGAATGGTGCCTGTTCCATTCAGTTAAATTTAAACTTAATCCACAAAACCTATGAGGGTTTAGTATATCTAAAATTTTTCAAAGTTCTCTAAATTCAGAGCAACTATTTTTTGCCATAGAGAGAAGAAAATGGGTTTGTTAACAACATATTGTGAAATAAGGACAAAAAGAACCTAAATACATCAGACTGAAGCTACTCTTGGAGAGTGGTTTGGGTGGTCCCATGGAATGGCAGCATTCTAAGAGTCAGCAGCTACTAAAGCCCCCACCTATTTGTTAAGGATGATAGCCAAGGGGCAAGGGTACAGTACCTGATGATGGGCAGGTCGAGGCCCCGCTGCAAACTGAGAAAAGGAGGGAAAACAAACACAAAAGGAAAGGCACAAAGAGTCAGAAACACAACAAAAACCAAAATGTCACACAATATGCCAAAAGAAAAAACCCACAAGAAAAAAAGAACACAAACAGTCAAAGCTTTGCTGCAGGACAGTGACAGACAGGTACTAAGATTCCACAGGCTGACACCACTACTAGAAATAGTTTGCCATCTATCAGCTGCGAGAGAAACAGCTAGGCTGTTAGGCACAGGTAGGGCTGCTTCTCTGATAGGAATATTTTTTTAAAAACTTAAAATTAAAAATAATTGAAACACTAAGTGGTTATTAAGACAAATGTATGAAAAGTCAAGTGTGCTTATGCAACTGACATAGCTGGAGGGAATGAGAAATGCTTTTACATTATAAGAAATAGCCAAGGGGTAATTATACTGTCCAACAAGAAATAAAGAATGTAATAGGACTGATGTCAAATTTACTCAAGTTAAATGGGATATCTCACACATGAAATGGAAGCTTTACTATCTTTATTTCATGGGCATTAAAGAATAACATTTTGTTTATATATTATATTAAATATATATTTATAAATACATGTTTAAGTTATAAATATATATTTAAATATAAGTAATTATATGTTTAAGTGTAATTAACTAGTAAAGTTTAATACCAGGCATATTAAAGCACATTGCTAGTGAAGAACATCACTCTCCAACATGATTAACTGAAGTTGTACTATTATATGCTCAAGAAGAAAAAGGAGTAAAAAGTCAAATCTCTCACTATTTATACACAACAGTACAACACTGTACATATGTACCCACTGCTATCTGATACTGAGAATAAACGCAAAAGAAAACAGAACTTCTCAGCCAACTCAGAGTACTTAAAAGAGATAATATGTGAGTACTTAAAAGAGATAATATGTGCTTCAACTCTTACTTTTCCTAGTTTAGAACAGAAGAAAAAGCTTAGCTACCCATAAAAATTTAAATACTAAATCTCTATGATAAAATAATTCTTCATCAGAGCAAAACTGGGCTTCTAATGTGATTTTTACTAAAAAGGAAAAAAAATATTCGGGTACATACTGTCATGTACTGACTACTAACATATTAACTATTGAGATGTTAACACCCTCTTTAATAGTGAAAAGAAAATATTTAGAAAGCAGTTTTCAATGCAAACCATATAGGATTTTTATTTAATACATTTAAGGAGCTAAAATATATTTCTTCAGTTGTTTTATTTCCTATAGAGCCTTCTTCTCTTAGCTCATGATTACAGATGAATTGGACTGAAGATTAAGAAATATTCCTTCATACCCAGAATGAAGTTATCTGCAATAGTATTTGCAAGAGATTTGGAATTATTTCCCCAACTGTCATTTTGTATAAAAATATTCAAAAAATTCTAGAAGTATATGCCACAATGTAGGAGACAGCTGAAGATAGTTCTACCAAGAATTTACCATAGAAGCTAAAATGTCACCTATTGTTCAAATAATGATAGGTGCCTTAACACATTCTGAAGTTATTCAGCATAACTCAATGAGTTCTCTATGACCTATATGATTAGAGTGAGTTAGGTCATCCATTATATTTATTTACAAACCATAGTTTTTTCGAATGATGATAATGGCAGCTATAGTTCTTGCAGAACATCTTCTCTTCAAAGAAACTGAGGTCTATAATTTGTTTTCCAATGATGAAAAGAAAACAGATCATACCTCTACTATGAACATAAAATTTCAAGAATAGGCAATACCACCCGTGTGGTATGAAAGTAGGGGATGGAAGTGAGATGTTTCTTAATGACACTTTTGAAGAAAACAGGAGAGAAGGAGCACGTTAAACGACTGGCCTGATTCAGCAGTACCTGTCTTATCACTGTTCCACAGAAAGGCCCCCGTCTCTAAGACTCTAAAGTAAAAGCTGAGACCTTATATAATTCAAACGTTCTGGTCAGAGAAGTTTCTATGAACAAGAGGAGTACCTTATTCAATTATACATTTATTTTTTTAAAACGACAACTTAAGTTAGTGGGAAAGTACCCTAGTCTATTTTGCACTAGTCACCATTGGCTATTGAGTTTTTCATTTGAAATGACAATAGTCTTAATCCTATGGGTAACTGTAAGCAACAGAACAAACTGTAGTCGCTGCTGGCTCATATTAAAAATAGAAACTTTGGTTTCTTTTTTTCTTGTTTTAAAGAGGGGTCTTTAAGATGATGAGGACTGTAGATATTAAGAAAAGCAGCCTTCTGTGAACCTGAATCCAATGTTAATGCCACCCACCCAGCCACCCACCCACTCACTCTTCTGTGCACAGTTGATAACTGGGCATAGTCAACATAACACTGATGTAACTTTGGCACAAAATGTCAAAATAACCAAAGTAACAGGTTACTGAAAAGTCAAACTGTCCGCCTCTCCCAATTAAGCATTCAATAGCTTCACTATTTTGGAGGCTTTTTAAAAGTGAACTACTGTTTAAAGAGTTCCAGTACAACCAGAAAATGGAACAGATAAGTAGCTTATCCATATTGTTTTACTTTTAAACAAGATATTCAACAATATGAATTTTACTAAGATACTAAGAAGTATCAAATAGAAATACAGGCACAAAGGTAACCTGAAGGATGGGGCGGGGTTGGGGAGGGGGGCCTTGAGGCCAGTTGGATTGCAAAGGCAGCTGTCCAGGGAAGAACAGAAAAGCCTAAACCGTGCAATTGCCAATGGCCCATTAATGCAGAAATAGAATGGAGTAAGCTTTAGCTGCTCTGCAAAGCCACAGGAAGGGTCCCTTCTTTAGTGCAACAGCTTACCTCTCCTCACCAGTTGGGACAGTTGTGGGATGGATGAGACTAGACTATGGCAACTTGGGATGTAAAAAGAAAATGCAATCCTGCCAAATTTCATATCCCAAACTTTACCCTCCCAGCAACCAACACAAATGAAATAAAGAAAACTGGACCCAAAACAACAAGCAAGAGTAGTCTGGGGTCTGCTAGTCTTGCACTTGTTTTGGGGTATATGTAATGGAATGTGATGGGTGTGGTTTTTAGTAATGTAGGTGGTAATGGTCACTAGCAGAGCGGATGGCAAAAACTGCATAGAGGATAGTATTTGAAGAGTTTATGACCACAGAAAAATGGCTGACAACTACAGACAATTTCCCCCTTGATATTTGATTATAAAATGGAAAGAGGGAAAAGAAGCCTTACAATTTGTCTTTTAAAATAAAATTTATATGAAAGGGATATCCCTCTTCAAGTTTAAAATAAAGAAAAATCTAAACTTCAAATTATTCCTGTCTAATTCCCAATAGAGAAGACCCACCCAATTTATTATTCTTTTCCCCACTATGCCTGGCAGAAACTGCCATGCTGGTTTAGACTTTCGAGAGGAAGCAATCAATGTATTTCTGTACATCAGCCAATAAATGGATGTGGTCAAAAATAATGAGTGCCAGAGGCACCACTGCCTGCAAGAAGTACAGTTTGTTATATTGCTTACAATGCAGTATTTTATCCAGCCTCTTCCAGCCAAGGACCTGTAAACGGGAGTCTGTTCCAAAACCTTCCTCCTCTTCCAGTTGTCTGTGCAATGTATTGGCACTGTTCTGCTGGGCTGTCAAAAAAACTGGTTTAGAGATGCAGCTCTTCAGTCAGGTTTTGCGCCAGTTCTAACCATGTAAATTTAAATCTTTTTCCCCCAATATCACAAAAGGGGGTTAGGAGTAAAGAGGGCCATGGAATTCTTTGCAATAAGAGCTTACCATAACGTTCCATGTTTAAGGATTAGAACCCAGATCTATCTAAATTAATTTGGTGAGATCTCAGGCCCACTCCAAGTAGTCAAGTGTCCACATCCCCAAAGCACTTTCAGAACAAAACTTGCATCAGACATCTTGTTGACCATTTCAGCAAATAAATAAATAAATAAACAAATGAATAAATAAATAAATAAAGAAGACAAGCAAACAGGCAACTAGGACCAAAGTCCCACCTCTTTAGAATGGTTCCTCCACCCCCTGGGGAGAACCAGGATCTAAGAATGGATGGGTATTGGAGAAGAGGGCAATAGGGAAAAGGAAGATAGGAAGAGGGTAAGAAAGAGATTACATTTTGGTCAGTCTATGCTCCCCTAGTTCTTTGAGCAATTCTTTCATACATTTCAGTAATTCTTTCATACATTTCAGCATTAAATGCATGCATAAACTAAATGAATAGAAGCTAATGCAATGAAATATTCCTGTACTACAAGCAAAAAGGCAGGGATGGGGAACAAAAGAGGAGCCCTATATCAGGAGAAAAACACAGCGCAGAGGTATAAGTAGGGATGTGAGATACAAGTGAGATGTAAAAAAGCACCTTCTAGCAAAAGCTAATCATGCAGGGCAGGAAACGCCGTTCTAAGGAATGGACAGCTGAAACTACTGTATTCTCTTGTGAAGCAAAGGATGAACCCTGAGTAAATCCACAATCTCTGCAAAACTTATTGCAATCCATGTAAAGGATAAGCAAGGAGGATGACAGCATTTACATTTGTACAATTTATTTACCATTTTTAAAAAATGAATACACTATTGGTGATGTCATGCATATATCTACACTGTCAAATGGTTTGAACTAATCTAGTAACACCATTTCAGAAATCCTTCCGAAACAACTGGAATTTGAGTCTAATTAATGAAATTTACTTTACTTTTAAAATATGATGCTTTACTCTTCTCCTGAATTTAGTGAAGCTAACAAGTTAAAAACAGAAATAAACTTGAATGCAACGGGAATTTTTAAAAAAATCATGCCACTGAAAAGTAAAAGATAAAAAGTTCCATTCCTTCTTTTTCTTAATAAATTTAAATTATTCACATAGCAAAGAATCTGAAACATGTAATGCTAACCAATATAATAAAAATAACAACAAGAATAGTAATAAATTTTCTTTGGGACAAATTTCTCACAATAAGTAAAAATATTAGCCAAAGGAACCCAAGCTACTAAAAACACAAACTCAGGTGGAGAATATTTTCTACATCAAGCTTCTGCTTACTTACCGGAGAACGGGTTTGAGGTTGCGAATTCATTGTCTGAGGGGCTTGAGGGTATACCAACGTGGTTGGACCTGCATTCTGTCCAGAGGGATAAGGGGTCTGTCAAAAAATGGCAAGAATAATATCATATTATGAACAAATATGGCAAATTCAGTGTTAAAATATTTATAGGAATATTTATTAATGTGTTTTACAAATTTACTTTTTAAACTTATCTTTATCATAATATCCAGAAATCCAGAACCAATGCAGCATTTTTTTAGGGATTACCTTAAACCTTCTGATATGTAGGTGCAATTATTTGATACCATGAGTATAAATAGCACTCACTCTCAATTTATCTCTTTCTGAAATGGACAGCCCATCCACAAACAAAATGAAACATGGTTGAGGGAACTTGTTACTTCTGTGGTGAGCTTTCCAAAGTACCTATAAGCAAAAGTAGCCATTGAGGAAGATATCCTAAAGCCAAATTAGCAGTTCACTCAGTTAACCTCTATACTACTGCTATTCTCTTCCACTGCTTACACCGTAACCCTTTTATATAACCCCATAAAAACTACCATCATTAAGAACTTTAGACAAAAGCCTGAAATAAGTGGTAATATAATACATACTAATCACAAGTTTTCTGAAAATAAGAAGATAAGTTTTTCATTATGAATCCATGTTAAATGCTATGCATTAGTGATTTCAGGGGAAAAATACTTGTAACATGTTTAAAATGAAATACTAGCAGTAGCAATGGGCGCAGAATCACAGGACTTGGATTCAAATCATAAAAACTGCCCTTTACTACTGTTGTTAGCTTAACTTTGTCTTTCCCGTGAATGTAAGAAGGAATACCTAACTCATAAGGCATTGCTAAGACTAAATAAAGTCAATTACTGCAAAACCACCTTTATTTAAGACAGTTCCAGTTTTATAAATAAGGAAATCCAGGATCAGAAATTTTAAGTATCTTACCCAAGGTAACTAAGTAAATAATGTCTAGAAGTATTCTAACTTTGCTTTAAAAAAATTTACCCACAGCTTGAAATATAGAAGATGTTTAATAAATTACTACTTCATTGAAATACCTAAAAAAAATACACACACACACACACCACCTTCAGCAACTAACTTTTGGTTTCTATTAATAATCCAATGAGAGTTCAGCTGGGATTACCAACTCAAAGCAAATGTTTGAAAAGATTCCTCATAACTTCCAAATAATGAAAACAAGATTAATAAAAAAAAATAATAATAGTTCTGCTCTGGCCATGTGCACAGTGGTTAGAGTGCTGGCTGAGTACTTGGGTTGCAGGTTTGATCCCCGGCCCAGTTGGGCTTGTGCAGGAGGTAACCAATCGATGTGCCTCTCTCACATCAATGTCTGTCTTTCTGTCTCTCTCCTTTTCACTTTCTAAAATTCAATGGAAAAAATACCCTCGGGTAAGGAAGGAGTAACAACAAAGAAAGTTTCATATTAGACACAGAATATTTTGGAATCTTTTAACACAGAAACCTTATAAGCATTTCTATAACTGACATTTAAGTTTCCTTTTTCATTCTAGTTCTACCAAATCTGGTCATAAATTGAAAATCATGGCAGCAAGTATCAGAACCTATCAAACAGGTAATATCTGAATCAACTATGATCCAAAAATTATTCCAAGGTTTCTTATCAAAGATTATTTTTAGCAGTGTTTTAGACACTAAGTTTATGTATCACTTTCAAACTCTGGAAAATAGGAAGTTTGACTACTTCAACTTGAAAAAGAATGGTGAATAGACTTATCAACTCTGAATGCATCCAAACTGGAAAAGTATTTCATTCAAGTAGATTACAAAATTTGGATATAGTTGCAAAATACAGCATTAACTTTGTTCTTTATTAAAAAAAATCATCAAATATTTTAAAAAGTCATATTCTCAGTGGTGATGCTCTTTGGTCTTAGGAAATCTTGATATTTTATTTTCAACATTTAGTTAGTGCTACATTAAAGCATAAATTTCTGCCTGTCAAGATACTGAACCAGCATTGTGAGGTAATAGTTATAAAAACATGGGAAAATGTTACCTCTTTCTATACTGCAAAAAGTTAGAGGAGACTTCACCCTTTCATAAAAAATGCTGAAATAATCATATTTGACCTTATTTAAAATTTCCACTAATATTTTCAACATTGAAGCCACATAAGGCAATACCCTTACAACTAACTGAAAAAGCAGTATGTGAATTAGGATTCAGGCGTAAGTTCTTTTCATTTAGTAATAACACTATTCCTGATCACACATAAAGCTGGTAGACTACAGTACTGCTCTCAAAATGATTATTAAAAAACAAAGAATTTATTTCCATCTCTTGGAATTATTTTAAACAGACAAAAAATAATCAAGTACTTTTTCCAATTTAAATTGTATGTATGCCAAGAGATGATTTATACTTTGTATACAAGCAGTTTCATTAAAATGCAAAGCATAATATCTGATGACACCCACATATGGAAGTGATTCCTTTTTTTATAATACACTAGTGGCCCGATGCACAGATTCGTGCACATTGAAAGAAAATTAATTAGAGATGACAGAAATTAGTAAAATGTATATGAAAATAATATATAAATTGATTAATAAATAAAAAATAACACATAATATAAAAACAAAAACCACCAAATTCATGATCGACAATGACATATCGAAACACACCTGTGTGACTGGCATCAGTGGGAGTTTTATATGTATTGCGCATGCATGAGTCAACATTTATTTTTAAATTGTCAGTGCGTGTCATATGTACTGGCTGGTAGGTCAGTCGGACAGTCAGACAGACAGACGGTTGGTCACTTAGCCTTTATATATATAGATGTGATTGTATCATTAGCAATGTAAGGTTTAAAAGGGGCACTGATAAAGAATTTTGCCAATAGTTGACTCAGCTTTCTCTTGGAGCATTTTTCCATTGTGGCTGATTTTAGAAACTTCTTAGGAACCATGTGATTTGTACTATTGGTGCAAGTAGTGCACCTGTGAAAGAGGCTTCTATGCTTTTCATCTCTATTCTCCATTTAATGACATGATTAAACAAATTTAGTGAATTATGTTATTCTGGAATAACTTGCTTAATATAGTAGTATGTTTTGTTAAAAAATATTGCAAAAACTTGAATGGGAACATCCTATAAACGTGTTTCACCACATCAAATGCATAGAGAACTAGGGATAGATAAGGGAGTATCATTTCAGTACTTCCCCTTTTTGGATACGTTCTAAGTTACCACATTTACTTCTCCAAGGACATATGTATGAATATTTTATATCTACACTGCAATCCACTATCCAACTTTAAAAGAGTAATATAGACTTGCATTCCCATTTTCATTATTACTTTTATGTTTCAATGAACACTTTCAACTCATTGATAGCTTTTTATTAACTGTGTAAACACACAATAATAACAAAAACAATGAGCAAAAAATGTTTACTGACAGACTGTTAACAAAATGCCAATGAAGACGAGCCAGTCAAAACAGACCTTGTGTTCATACATAACCTTTACATTCATAGTAACTAAAAAAACAGATTTGCATAATTAAAGATAAAAATCCAAGGGTGAATTTCATGACAAGAACAATGTAGTACATTGTGTACAGATGTGATGGTTTTCAAATCATGGACATGTGAAAAAAATTTATCAGGATTTTCAATTTTGATAATATAATACAATAACTTTAAGCCAACAAAAATAATTTTAACAGAAACATTTATATAGCTCTTACTGTGTTTCAGCACTATTCTAAGTATTTCACATACAACTCTGAGGTGAAGGTTATTTCTCCTGTTTTAAGAATTTTCCTTCACCTTAAATAAATACTACCATAAAGACTAAGTTCAATACTAGGCGTGTATTAACATATACACACAAATCTAACTGAAATAAATTGCCACCATATTTCAAAGAGATATTAGGTAATACTTACCACATTTTAAATAAGCTTATCCCTTTGACTCCACAATTCCAATTCAAGGAATTTACCCTAAAGATATACTCATAATAAGGTGAGGAGGGGCAAACAGGAAACATTCTAAATTTCCATTTATAAGGGAGAGGTGACGTATCCTATATTTAATCAATGTGAGAATATGGTATAATCTTAAAAAGAATGAGGTCAGTCAACAGACACTATCATGGAAAGATATCTGCAACACTGAATGACATAACAAATCACCGAACTATCTCTATGTATAAAAGTCTAAGCAACGGAATGATGGAACAACCCGTCACTATGACATGCACTGACCACCAGGAGGCATACACTTAATACAGGAGCTGCCTTCTGGTGGTCAGTGTGCTCCCACAGTGGGAATGCTGCTCAGTTGGCTGACCCATCCCAGTGGCCCACCAGCCTGGGGGCAATCACTCACTACCTTAGTAGTCCTGCAGGTCCAATCTCTGGAGAATGGGCCAGGCACCAACAGACCAGCACTGCCTGCACAATCCTAACAGTGCTGCCAACCTTCTGGAAGTTGGCCTTGGCACTGGGGCCGATTCCCTTCCCTAGACATTCCACAAAGAAGAAACAATATAGAAGGAGCTGCCACGTGGCTCCTGACAACCAGCATGAATGTCAGCTGGACGGACCTGGATCCCGGGCTGGCAAGGGCACACCACTGCACACCCAAAGGGCTGATCGCGTCCTGTCTCCTGCCCCTTGGAGCCCCACCCGTGCACGAATTCGTGCACCCAGCCTCTAGTTAATTATAAAATCACCCTAGTTGTAAAATTGTTTGGTATATGCATCAGTATACTCATAAACATAACAACAAAATGTTTTAGGAAGCCCTAGCCAGTTTGGCTCAGTGGATAGTGTGTCAGCCTGCGGACTGAAGGGTCCCAGGTTCTATTCTGGCCAAGGGCACATGCAGGAGGCAGCCAACCAATGTATCACTGATGTTTCTCTCTCTCTCCCTCCCTCTTCCTTCCTCTCTGAAATCAATAAAGAAATATATATTTTAAAAAATGTCTTAGGAAGGCATATGGCAAATTTAATGCTGGCTACTTCAGAGAAATGGGAATTGGAAGGGGAGAGTATAGAACACAACTTGTAGGTCTTATTTTGTACAGCTCTGAATTGTGTGTTTTTTCCCTTTTCGTGGATCTAAAAACGGATTACTTTGTAATAAAAATATAGTGACAATAACATGTCTTTCAGCTTTCCCTTCAAGTGATATAAAAAGGCAAAGCAAAGCCCTGACCGATTTGGCTCAGTGGATAGAGCGTCAGCCTGCAGACTCAAGGGTCCCAGGTTCGATTCCGGTCAAGGGCATGTACCTTGGTTGTGGGCACATCCCCAGTAGAGGGTATGCAGGAAGCAGCTGATCGACATTCTCTCTCATTGATGTTTCTAACTCTCTATCCCTCTCCCTTCTTCTCTGTAAAAAAACAATAAAATATATATTTTTTAAAAAGAACTGCCTATGCCCCGGACAGTTGGGTCAGTGGATAGAGCGTCGGCCTGCGGACTCAAGGGTCCCAGGTTCAATTCTGGTCAAGGGCATGTACATTGGTTGTGGGCACATCACCAGTGGGGAGTATGCAGGAGGAAGTTGATCAATATTCTCTCTCATCGATGTTTCTTCTAACTCTCTATCCCTCTCCCTTCCTCTCTGTAAAAAATCAATAAAATATATTTTTAAAAAAGGCAAAGCAAATAAGAAAATATAGGAGTTCTGTATTTTGCAAAGCTCTATATATTTTTGAAACAAATGAAATGTCATCTCATAAATCACAATGAAAATTAAATCAACAATATCTGTTGAACTTTAACACAAAGGAGACGCCATGCGCTGTGTTCTAGGTGCACAAATAAAGCTGAAGATATATGGTTGCTGGTTTTTTAACCTTCAAGAAGTTCACAATGTGAGGCTTCCAGGCAAGATGGAGGCATAGGCAACTGCAGTTGGATACCTGCATCCTCTCACAACCACATCAAAAATAAAAATGAACTACCCTACCTGGTTTGGCTCAGTGGACAGAGTGTCAACCTGCAGACTAAAGGGTCGCAGGTTCTATTCCGGTCAAGGGCACATGCCTGGGTTGTGGGCTCGATCTCCAGGGGGCTCATGCAGGAGGCAGCCAATCAATGATTCTCATCATTGAGAGAAACCAAGATGGCAGCATAGGTAAATACCGGAATTGCCATTTCAAAACCACAACGAAAAGAAAAAACAGACACCACCCAGACCCACAGGAAGGCTGGCTGAGTGGAAATTCTACAACTAGAAAGAGACTGAGACTCAGAAGAGGTGCGGAAATAAAGTGCAGAGGTACGGAGGCGCACACGAAGGGGCTCGTGGAAAGGGCTGGCAGCATTTCGTACCGGAGGGAGGCACAAGCTCCCGACGGCTCTGAACTCCAGTTCCAATTGAGTTTCTGGGGACTCAGAACCATACGGGGAGGAGCTGGACAGTCTGACACCATCTGGTACCGTCTGGCACCAGGAGGAACTCCAGAGCGGTTTGAGACCCAGTGCCTCTTAGAGCAGGGCTGAGAAGCAGCCACAGCTGGTTGCTTCGCCCTGTAGACTCCCTGAGAGCCTGCCCACCCAAGCTGCGTGCAGAGGCTTTTGCATATGAAAGGTTGAGTAGCCATAGGCAAAGGCTAAAATAGCAACTCCTTGGAGATACAAGAGCCTGCGGACCCAGTTGTCAGAGTGGTACCATCCTAAATACAACTCTTCAGATTCATAAGGGACACACTCGGGGGCAGACTCAGTGAGCACCAAAGCCCCACTGAAACAACTCTTGCCCCATAAGGGTATTTCCAACACAGAAGTTCTCCCACTGTAGACACAGCTGATTCTCATAACCAAGTGTCTTGGAGGTCAATTCCTCTCAGTGATCACCTAACACAGAAAGCCACTCTATCAACCCAGGGAAGCAGCCAAAATGTGGAGACAAAGAAACAGATCACAAATGACAGAAAATGAGGAAAGCAAGCGATAGCATATAGAGTTCAAAACCACAGTTATAAGATTTTTCAAAAATTTTCTAGAAACCGCTGATAAACTTAGTTAGACCTTCAATAAATCTAAGCATACACTGACTAAAATAAAGAATATTATACAGAGATCCAACAACAGAATAGAAGAACACAAGAATCAAGTCAAAGAATTGAAATACAAAGAAGCAAAAAACACCCAAATGGAAAAGCAAAAAGAAAAAAGAATCCAAAAATATGAAGACAGTGTAAGGAGCCTCTGGGGCAACTTCAAGCGTACCAACATCAGAATTATAGGGGCGCCAAAAGAAGAGAGAGAGCAAGATATTGAAAACCTATTTGAAGAAATAATGACAGAAAACTTCCCCTACCTGGTGAAAGAAATAGACTTACAAGTCCAAGAAGCGCAGAGGATCTCAAACAAAATGAATCCAAAGAGGACATCAAGACACATCATAATTAAAATGCCAAGAGCAAAAGACAAAGAGAGAATCTTAAAAGCAGCAAGAGAAAAGCAGTTAGTTACCTACAAGGGAGTACCCGTACGACTATCAGCTGATTTCTCAACAGAAACTTTGCAGGCCAGAAGGGAGTGTCAAGAAATATTCAAAGTGATGAATAGCAAGAACCTACAACCAAGATTACTTTACCCAGCAAAGCTATCATTCAGAATTGAAGGTCAGATAAAGAGTTTCACAGACAAAAAAAAGCTAAAGGAATTCATCACCACCCAACCAGTATTATATGAAATGCTGAAAGGTATCCTTTGAGAAAAGGAAGAAGAAAAAGTAAAGATAAAAATTATGAACAACAAATACATATCAACAAGTGAACCTAAAACTCAAATGAATAAAAAAATCTGATGAACATAATAAACTGGTGAATAGAATAGAATCAGAGGCATAGAAAGGAAGTGGACTGGCAATTTTCAGGGGGGAAAGTGCGTTGGGGGTGAGGGAAGAGACTGGACAATAATCGTACACCTATGGAGGAGGACAGTGGGGGGGTTAGGGCAGAGGGCGGGGTGGGAACTGGGAGGAGGGGAGCTATGGGGGGAAAAAAGAGGAACAACAGTAATAATCTGAACAATAAAATTTTTTTAAAAGACTAACAAATAAATGTAAATTTATAAGTTTTACAAAAAAAATGATTCTCATCATTGATGTTTCTATCTCTCTCCATCTTCTTCTCTGAAATGAATAAAAATATATTTAAAATAAATAAAAATAATAATAATTGCCTGAAATCTAGCTGAATAGAGTCCTAAAACTAAGGATAAAAAAAAAGAAGTCACATCAAGACTGGAAGGAAGGGCAGAAACAAGGGTGGTTCCACACCCATGTGTGCCAAATAAAAATTAGGAGGGCAGAGCCACTGTTCTTTTTCTGACCCTTCCCCTACAGAGTAGCAGGCAGGTGCCATATCTGAGCCTCCATCAACCTGGCTATCACTGTTCGCCTGCCCTGGTAATTCCCTGAGACCTAGCTCCACCTAAGCTATTTCCAGTGGCTTGCCCATAACAAATGGCCCACTTGGTTCACGTTTCAGACTTTCCTAAAATCTCTCAAACAAGCAATATCTGGCCTCAGCACGCCAGGTACCTCTAAGTGGCCCCAGGCCCGGTTCATAGCAGCTGGCCTTGGTTTGCAGTCTGGCCTCCCTTGGACAACTCCAAATCCAGCACAAGTAGCAGCCATCTGTAGATCATTTTGTAGCTCATGCCAGGTGGTCCTAAGCAGAACACAGTGGTGGCTGACCTTGGCCTGTGCCTCCTTGGAGTCCCTAGAGCCAGCACACTCAGTGGACAGCTTCAGACCTCGATGAAGTACCGCCCAACCACCTCCACAAGTTACACATGCAAGGGGTGGACTCAGCGGGCACCACAGCCCTGCTGAAGTCAGTCCTGCTCCAAGGGGTGGGCCTCTGCATAGCTGAGCCTCCATCTTGGTTGCAGCCAGTCCTAAGGGACAATTGGCCAAGTCCCCAAATACTGGAAGGTGTGGCTATTTTTTCAAATGTTAAATTATCAACAGAAGATTACAAGGCACACAAAGAGACAGGTTGAAGTCCCATTTAAAGGAACAAAATAAATCTCTAGAAATCAATCTCAATGATACAGAAATTATAAAAAACAAAAAAATAAAAGAAAGAAAAACACAATCACTAAATTTTAAATTTTCACTAGAGGTGTTTAATAGCAGACTTTAATGGGCAAAAGAAAGTATCAGTGACATTGGAGAGAGAAATTCTTAATTATCAAGTCTGAGAAGCAAAAGGGAAAAAAATTTAAGGGAAAAAGAAGTGAATAGAGCCTAAGAAACATAAGGAATTATGCATTAGAGAAGAAGAGAGAGAAAATGGGACAGAGAGCTTATGTGAAAAAATGACTAAAATTATCCAAGGACATCCAAATACAAGAGGCTCAATGAACTCCAAGTGAGAAATATTACAAACTTTTCAAAGAAAAAACAATTATCCATGAGAATTTTATGTTTCACAAAATATTCCTTAAAAATGAAAGAGAAACTTCCAGATAAATAAAATCTCAGGGAGTTCCTGACCACAAGACTTGCCCTACAGTAAATGTCAGAGTCCTTAAAGTGGAAATAAAAGGACACTAGACAGTAACTGAAAGTCATATAAAATATAAAGTTCTCCAGTAAAGGTAAATACATAAGCAAATATAAAAACATGTATTATTTTATTTGGGGTTATAACTCACTTTTATTATTTTATTACAATTTAACAGACAAAACATAAAAACAACTATAAATCTACGTTGGTGGATACACAGTATATAAAGATGAAATGTGACACCAATAACAGTGGGTGGAGGCAAAGATAAAAAGAAGCAGAATATCTGTAAGCAATTGAAGTGAACTTGTTATCAGTTTAAAATGGAGTGTTATAACTTCAGGACATTACACGAAAAAAATCTATAGAATATTTACAAAAGGAAATGAGAAAGGAGTCAAAACATGTTACTACAAAAACTCAACTAAATACAAAAGAAGGCAGTAAGAGAGAAGACATTTTTTTAAAAGGAGAGCTATTTATACAAAAAATAAATAAATGACAACATTGAGTCCTTCCCAATCACTAATTACCTTCAATATAAATATTAAACTCTTCAGTCAAAAGATAGGTCGGCATGATGTATTTTTTTAAAATAGGATTCATGCCCGGCTGGTATGGCTATGGATGAGCATCAACCCATGAACCAAGAGGTCACTGGCTCTATTCCCAGTCAGGGCACATGATCATGGTTGTGAGCTCAAACCTCAGTGGGGGGCTTGCAGGAGGCAGCTGATTGATGATGTTTCTCTCTCTTCCATGTTCCTATCTATCCCTCTCCCTTCCTCTCTCACTCAAAAGCAATAAAAGCAGCCCTGACCTATTTGGCTCAGTGGACACAGTATCAGCCTGCGGACTGAAGGGTCCCAGGTTCGATTCTGGTCAAGGACATGTATCCTGGTGGCGGGCACATCCCCAACAGGGAGTGTGCAGGAGGCAGCTGATCGATGTTTCTCTCTCATCGATGTTTCTAACTCTCTATTCCTCTCCCTTCCTCTCTGTAAAAAATCAGTAAAATATATTTAAAAAAAAAATAAAAAGCAACAAAATCATACATTTTTTAAAAAAGGATCCAATGATATGCTCTCTACAAAAGATTCACTTTAGATCTAGGAAGACACACACAGGTTGAAAGCAAAAGGAAGAAAAATATTCCATATAAATAGTAACCAAAAAGAAAGCAGAGGTGGCAAAATATACTGTAAGTCAAAAATTATTAGAAGAGACAAAGAAGGACACTATAATATATCATTGATAGAATTAAAGGGCAAAATAGTTCTACAATAATCGTCGAAGACTTCAATGCCCCATTTTCAATAATGAATATAACCAGACAGAAATCAAAAAGGGAACAGTGGAATTAAATATATTATAGACCAATTAGATCTAAAACACAAACAAAACACACTATCCAACAACAGAATATATATATATATATATATATTAAATATATATATATATATATATATTTAATTCTCACTGAGGATATGTCTTTACTGATTTTTTTTAGAGGGAGCAAAGGGTGAGAGGGGGAGGAGAGAGTGAGAGAGACAGAGAGAGAGAAACGTCAATGTAAGAAAATCATAGATCAGTTGCCTTCCTTAAGAGACCTGAATGGGGATTGAACCTGCAACCTAAGTATGTGCCCTGACTGGGAATCAAGCCCACAAGCTTGTGGTGCATGCTCTAACTTACTGAGCCATCCAGCCAGGGCTTTATATTCTGCTTAAATACACCAAGAATATTCTCCAAGACAGACCATATGTTTGACCACAAAATAAGTCACAATGAATCTTAAAAATGATCTTTTCTGATCACAATGGAATGAAATCAATAGCAGGTAGAACATATACAAGGATATGAAAATTAAACAGCACACTCTTAAATAATCAATGACTGGGTCAGAGAAGAAACCAATTTCATGAAAATGAAAAGACAATATACCAAAACTTATGAAATGCAAAAACTAACAACAATCATCATTTAGCAGCCTGCATCAAATATAATTTCATTTATGTATTTCAGCAAAGGGGAAAACCTAGTTATCTTTTACTTCCAAAAAAGGAGAGTACCAATCAGATCCAGGCAGAGTACCTCCCAGCACAAGAGTTGTTATTAGAAAACAAAACCATTGTCTCCCCACCACCACCACATCAGCAAGAAACACTACAAATGACTAGACGAAATAGAAATAATTCCTCTACTACAGAGGAAAATACTGTTCCTGCATGTCAATTAAAGTTCAGTCGGATATTTGATCCAGCTGCCAATCTGCCAAGAACTGGAGAACTACTCTCTTTTTCCCCAAATCTGAATTCTCCTGGGGAAGAGCTGAGTTCACATGAAATCATTTTGTTCTTTGGAAGACACCCAAGCACCACGCCTGAACTTTAGGTTTTCAGGCCCAGACAATTTTAACACTTAGAAATGCTCAACTTGTTACTTATCTATTAGGATAAGGGCAGGTATGAGATCGCATACAACTAGTACAATTAGAATCACTTTCAAATGGTGTTCAAGCCAGGTCCCATTTATGCAGTGAGTTAGAAGGTATGCATTTTAATATACCGTTCTAGATTTATTAAATTCATAATGACTGCACCAACTAAAAAGATGCCAAAAAAGAAACCCCCCAAAATATTCTAACAGTGTATTATTAAAAATAAAAAATTAAATCCTCTCAGGTTAAACAGAATGAAACAAATACAGTGCAATAACTGTTTAATGCGTGTCACTTTTTCACCAACCATAAAAGGCTATATATTTCCCGATTTATATATAGCATCAAACACTGTAAATAATATAATTCTACAGACTTAGAATAATCAAATATTGCCAGTTCATTAAACATTATTGTAAACAGAATTCTGGCATTTACTTCTTAATGAATGCCGTTTTTCATTCCCTTTTAAAATAATCTCAGACAAGTCCATTTGCTGCATATGTTGCATGCACCTCGAAGAGTAAGAACACTCAAATTTCAAAAAAGAATAAATCACAGTGATTCAATGCCTCCCAGGCAAATGAGCAGATTATGACTATTAGATATACTCAGGCTTCTAAGTGCTTTCTCTTTCAGAGAAAATAATACAAATAGATACACAGAGGAATAATAATCACATTTTAACACACTGAAAGACTCAATTACAGGAGACGGTGGTACAAACCTTGAGTACAAAGTGAATAAATCGGTAAAACTATTACTATTGTAATTAAATAGTAACATAAAAGCCAACAAATATTTAGTATTAACATTTCCATTTCAAAGAACATTTGCTATAACCTCACAAAAAGGAAAAAATGTTTCTGTGTAAAATTTTAGTACATAAAATACCTCAATGAAGGTCCTGATGCATCCAAAATGTGTATCTGTCCAGAATACAAATTAAAATGTAATGGTGCAGAATTATTTTCTGTATCATTAGAAGACTATCTTCTTTACCTAACCTTTTATTTAAATACTAAAGCTTTCTTTATATTGAAGGAAGTGAAATAGTATTGGCCAACTATACATTCAAGGTTATCTATAAGGGAAAACCCTTGTCAATAGGTCTTCATTATGATTTTTCTATCTATCTTATGATGCTAAATGAAGTAAAACAAAAATCCCCTACGAACTATTTTTAGATCATCACTGAGCTGGTTAAATAAACATTATGCTTGCTATGTAATGTGACTCCCCTAGTACTTACTCTGCCGAGAATAAACAGACATCATACACACTCAATCACATGAGACAGGTTTAGAAAACAGCTGAGTCACCCACCAATAGTCTTTCTGCGCACAGTCACTCTGGAAATTTCTGCCTCACCACAACACTTGGCTTCTTCTCCAGTTCCCACTAATGAGTTACAGTTCCCTGAAACCTTTCCCTCAAGAACACCAACCAATTTTATGATAACGTTCATTTAGGCGTCACATGGTTCTCTCATGACCCCAACCAACACACCAAGTATTCATGATAATAAAAATATGACGACAAGCAAAAACAGGAGGCTGATTCAGCTGGCAAACTTCCTCTCAATAGGTCAAGTCTACTTTGGAGAAAAACACATCTCTCCAACTGATCTAAAGGTGAAGGCAATTATCCATACAGCTTATGCTTTTACTGGACATGATGAATACATCTCTCCCCCCTACTCTACCCCCCACAAAACATATAGGAATGAATGACATGGTGTATGTTCTTGACTTCTACACAAACTCAAAGAAAACTGATTTAGACTGTCTTTCCTTTGAGGATGTTAATTAGTAGTATCATCAATGGAAAACATTAGGAACACAAAAATTTTTCACTCAAACTTGGAATGAAATAAACCCTCAAACCATTCATTATTTAAAATACAGCAATTAAATAATCCTATCTTTTCGGCATTGACAAAGTGTTGGAAATAAAGTTGAAAAAGACACAGTTCTTATGATCAGAGATTTACAATTTACCTAACTCAACTTGAATAGACTACAGAAAATGCTATAAGGAGTGTGAATAAAATGTCAAGAAGCAAAGCAAAATTTAATTCTTCCTGGGAGAAAATATCCAGAGACAGATAGGTGAGCTGGCAGTCAGTCCGACATACAAGGAGAGGGACACTATATAGATGCAAAACAAAGAGAAAAACAGAAGCCCAAAGACCTAGAAAAGTGGGGCATATCTGTTTGAACCCTGACCAGGTCAGTAATGCCATAGCATAGGGATAGATGAGGCAGAGTGAGGTCACAGAATTAGATTAGGGCCAAACTAAAAAGATAATTAAAGGACTGTATGCTGAAAGGACTCTTGTGAAACACTGAACTAAATTTGTTTACTAAAAAGAACTATTACAGTAATATCAAGTCATGGGAAGAGACCTGTCTCAAAATACTAGTTAGGGAGCTACTGATAGTGTAGGTACATGATGATAAGGCTCTCATCTACCCGCCACAATGAGTGTAGACAATGGAGAAAGATTTGAGTTTGTATATTGAAACAGCAGTACTTTCTGAGCAATTAGGTATCAGAGATAAGGGAGCTAACGCTCCAAGGTCTGAGGATGGGGTAGGCTAAGGGTGCTACTTACAGGGCCAAAAATGACTGGGTCCAGGTCACCTCATACATTATTTTCCAGCCACAATGGCCTTACCTACTTCCCTCAAATACACCAAATTTCTTTTCTCTTAATGTTTTTGTATTAGCTGTTTACTCTGCATTAAATTAAAAAGTGATAAATTCAACTGTATTATGTCAGGTTTTAACTGTCAAAGAAAACCCCAAGTACAAAAGTGTAGAGTACAGTTGATTCTTGAACAACATGGGTTTGAGTGAACAGATCCTTTATACATGAATTTTAAAAATATTTTAAAATTGATTTCAGAGAGGAAGGGAGAGGAAGACAGAGACGGAAACATTAATGAGAGAAAATCACCTATCGGCTAAACCCCACATGCCGAATTTATTTTTTCAACAAATTCTTTAACTGTACTTCCTTTTTCTTATGACTTTTTAAATTCTTTATTGATTAAGGTATTACGTATGTCTACTTTTCCCCCATTGGCTCCCCTCCCAGCATATGCCCTCACCCCCTAGTGTCTGTGTCGACTGGTTATGCTTATATGCATGCAGAGAAGTCCTTTGGTTGATCTTCTTATGATTTTCTTAATATTTTTTTCTCTAACTTACTTTATTTTAAGAATACAGTATAAAATACATATACAAAATATGAGTTAATCCACTGTTTACGACTTTGAATAATTATAAAGGCAGTGTTTTTTAACATACATTTCATTTTCAAAAGTAAGCTATCAACTGTTAAAGTGTGTACACATTTTTTGAGACACCTGTATATAGGGGTCTACACTATCCATGGTTTCAGGCATCCATTGGGGGTCTTGGAATGTATCCCCAGTGGATAAGGGGGACTAATGCATTCTTTCAAACTGAACTATACTTTTTTTATAAGATCATATATTTCCTAATAACTTTTAAAACAGTAGGGGCTTCAAAAAAAGTAAGGAGCCCAGCCAGTGTGGCTCATTGACAAGAGGTTACAGTTCAGTTCCTGACCATGGCCCATGCCTGGGTTGTGGGCTCAATCCCCAGTACGGGGCATGCAGGAGGCAGCCCATCGATGACTCTTTCTTAAGACTGATGTTTCTCTCTCTCTCCTCCCTCCCTTCCTCTCTCTGAAATCAATAAAAACAACAACAAAAAAGTAAGCAGAAAGATTAGAAATGCATTTGAAATGTGGTAGCAGGGCTACCACAATGCATGTAACTTCAGGAGCTGTATGTACTGGTACAGTGTATATATATAGCCCATGAGTCTGTGGTGGAAACTTGTTACAGGTGAAAACACAATGCAGGATATAACTGGAAGTTGGTTCAAGATGATTAACAGGATTACCAATTAGCTAAGCTACAGCTTAGTAGAGCTTAGTTTAGCTGTACTAAGATATCATAAAATGTTTTTAAAGCCCATCAGCACAGGTATTTGAATTTCTACAGCAGAACCCTTCATCCTGGGAGCCAGAATAGAGGAAAACATCTGCTACCTTAGACTGGTTCAGGGATGGGAATTGGCAAAATACAGAAATAGAGTAAATAAAGAAAACTAGGCGTTAATAACAATTAATGATAGGATCAAAGCTAAACAAGAGGAGTATGAAGGCAGGAAGGGACTTGTCATGTTGAGAACAGAAAGGGACTGCAGAATAAAAGCGTTATAGACTGCAAAAACAATACAACAGGATTGGAATAATATCTAGGAGTTAATATAGATTTGTTGTGGTAAAGGTAGAAGTAGGAAATGGTGGTCAGAGAAATTTTAGACTTCATGATCAAAGGCAGAATAGTTTTATAGAGAGACTAAATCCAGACAGCACTCTTCAACAAAAATATAAGTCGCATAATTAATTCTAAGATTTCTGGTTGACACATTAGAAAAACAGGTAAAATTAATTTTACTAGTGTGTTATTTAACCCAATAAACCCCAAATTTCAAGCTTGTAGTCAGTATAAAAACTGAGACTTCTGGTGTATTTTATACTTTATAACACAACTCAATTTGCACTAGCTGAGCTCAAAAACTACTGGTGGCTCTAGTACTATATCTGACAGTGCAGATCTAGGCTGTGTCCTTATGGGTTGCTGACTATGTGTGTTTGTCCATTAATAGTTGCCCTGAGGAAGTGAAAAAAGGGAAGAAAGGAGGGTGAATCCAAGAGCCCACAGCAATGGTTGGATGGGGTGAAAATGAATATGCTAGAAGTCTTCCTATTACATAGCAGAGAGTAAAAAGGAGAAATAAATTGTGGGCCAAATACCAAAATCCTCAAAGAATAGGAAAATTTGCTTAGGTAAACTAGGGATGAGCTTGTTGCACATGAGTCATAGGGCAAAGATCTAGAGAGTATAGTGAAGGGCCAGAACAGTGCTGAGCCTGCCTCCCAAAATATAAGGAATGTTAAGAAAACTAGTAATATCCACTTGAATGGTCTTTTAGTTAAGTAATGTTACCTAAATTTCCAGACAGCAAGGAAGAAACTAGGTGAGAGAATTCAAGAAAGAAACCCGGCAACTGGACCTTTCAAGAAAGTCTAGCCACATGATGTTAGCAGAGATTCAGCAAGCATTCTATCTAACCTAATAAAAGAGAAACATGCAAATTGACCATACCTCCACTACAGCCACATGCCATGCCCACCAGCCATGCCCACCACCCAATCAGGATCACATATGCAAATTAACCCAATTAAGATGGCGGCTGCCACAGAGCTGGAGCAAGCAGGAGGCTTGCGTTGTCCTGGCGATGGACAAAGCTTCCCGCCTGCCCTGAGCTCTGCTCAAGGCTACAAAGTTTCAATTATAAAGATAAATAAATCCCAGGTAACTGGGTGTGGCCTCCTCTAAAGGAGGAGATGGGAGCCTCAGTTGCCAGGGGCAACCTGACCTGGGCTCTGCTTAAGGCTACAAAGTTTCAATTATACAAGTTAAATAAATCCCAGATACCTGCTTCCAGCCCGAGGCCTGCCATGGCCAGCCTGAAAATGCCCATCAGCCCCTCACCCAGGCTGGCCAGGCACCCCAGTGAGGACCCCCATTCTGAAGGGAATGTGGTCTGCCTGAAAACAGCCCTCAGCCTCTCACCCAGCCTGGCGAGGCACCCCAGAAGAATCCCTACCCTGATCCAGGACACCCTTCAGGGCAAACTGGCCGGCCCCCACCCATGCACCAGGCCTCTATCCTATATAATAAAAGGGTAATATGCAAATTGACCCTTACAGCAGAACGACTGGGAATGACTGGTCACTATGACACACATTGACCACCAGGGGGCAGATGTTCAATGCAAGAGCTGCCCCCTGGTAGTCAGTGCACTCCCACAGGAGGAGCTCTGCTCAGCCACAAGCCAGGCTGATGGCTGCCAGCACAGTGGTGATGGCGGGAGCCTCTCCTGCCTCCTCAACAGTGCTAAAGATGTCCGACTACAGCTTAGGCCTGCTCCTTGCTGGCAAGTGGACATCCTCCGAGGGCTCATGAGCTGCCAGAGGGATGTCTGACTGCCAGCTTATGGCTATTCCCCCAGGGAGCGGGCCTAAGCCAGCAGGTGGACATACCCTGAGGGGTCCCAGACTGTGAGAGGGCACAAGCCAGGCTGAGAGACCCCCCCAACCCCCGAATGCACAAAATTTGGAATGGAGGAAGTTATGGAATAAAAATATATGCAGATAAACAAATAAAATAGCAGAAGGCAAGTCTCCTGACTCCAGACTAAGCTTCTTCTGAAGGTGAGAATATAGTCACATAAACTTTAAATAATCTCTCAAATAAATAAATGGCTTAAATACAGGGTTGGCAATTTATAAAGAAAATAACTATTTTCCTGCCCTAGCTGGTTTGGCTCACTGGATAGAGCATCAGCCTGAGGAATGAAGGGTCCCAGGTTCGATTCCGGTCAAGGGCATGTACCTTGGTTGCGGGCACATCCCCACGGGGTGTGTGCAGGAGGCAGCTGATCGATGCTTCTCTCTCATGGATGTTTCTAACTCTCTGTCCCTCTCCCTTCCTCTCTATAAAAAAATCAATAAAATATATTTTAAAAAATAACTATTTTCCTTAAACTTTATGAAGTGGCCTTTTCCAAATAAACCCATTTGTGCCTAGCACAAAGTTTGCACTGTACAAATATCTGTGGAAAGAATGGCCTTTTAAGAAAATCTTGCTATTTATTCAAACAGATCATCTTAACAGTAAAATCTGGCAAGTAGGAAGTATATTCAATAAAACAACTTTAAAAATTGGTTTGAAGAAAAATCTAACCACATAAATATTATTTACCACAAAAAATCTATATGAACTCCTAGATATTATTTAAGTCACCTTTAACTTTTCAGTCAGCCATAACACTGGAATATAGCACAAGCATTTTCCTAACGAACATTCTATTTCTTATAATTTTTAATTCTCAGGAAAATGGTAGATATGAAAAATGAAAAACATCTCTCCAGACCCTCATTAGGTTTCTCCTATTACTAGTTAATTTTCTACAGAATTGCTCATTCCTGATGACATCGCTCATCTAATACATTAAAAATATCTCCATTATA
>PVJC01010736.1:0-43036 GCA_004026665.1 Murina feae | reverse complement strand
AGGAGGAGGAGGAGGAGGAGGAGGAGGAGGAGGAAGAAGCTTCCAGCACAAAATGAGAGAGGCAGCGTCCTGAATGGGGAACAAAAGTGTGGCTGCATTTCTCTTACAGCGAAGACCTTAAGGTTGTCTTTGCTGACTGGTCCATCTTCTTCCTAAGAACTATGCTGCTGAGTGTCGTGACCCTGCTCAGACCCGCACAGAGGTCAAGGTCAAGCAGAACCCTGCCTTGTGCCCCCTGAGCCCTCCTTTTGAGAGGGGTCCTGAGGCCTACGGGGAGATCTCTAGCCACATCAGGAGACTTGATGGTTATATTTCCTTTTAAATATGTATTATTGATTTCATAGAAGAAGGGAGAGAGAGAGAGAGAGAGAGAGAAAGAGAGAGAGAGAGAGAGAGAGAGAGAGAGAGAGAGAGAGAGAGAGAGAGAGAGAGAGAGAGAGAGAGAGAGAGAGAGAGAGAGAGAAACATCCATGATGAGGGAGAATCATTGACTGGCTGCCTCCTGCACGCTCCCTACTGGGGGGATCGAGCCCTCCATCGGGGCATGTGCCCTTGGCTAGAATTGAACCTGGGACCCTTTAGTCAGCGGGCCAACGCTCTATCCACTGAGCCAAACCAGCCAGGGCTTGATGGTTCTATTTCTGACAGAGAGAGATGTCTTGGTTATTGCAGCCAAAAAGAAGAAAATACGTAACAACAGTCTAGCAGCAATGCTGTCTCACAGTGTAAGTCAAAAAATCCCTGTCTCGCCCTAGCTTGGTTGGCTCAGTGGATAGAGCGTTGGCCTGTGGACCGAAGGGTCCTGGGTTTGATCCCGGTCAAGGGCACATGCCTGGGTTTCGGGCTTGGTCCTCAGGGTCGGGGGATAGAAGGGGGAGGGTGCAGGAGGCAGTCAATCCATGATTCTCTCATCATTGATTTTTCTCTCTCCCTTCCTCTCTGAAATCAATAAACATATACATTTGAAAAACCCCTGTCTCTTGGAGTCCTCATATTAACCAGTGATAAGAGCCACCCTGATAACCAGGTAACGAGGGGCGAGAAAGTGCCAACTGAAATTCACAGAGCACGTGTGAGGGTGCAGTGATGCAAACGCAGAAATGACCTCTCCTTTAAGAATCAATTCTGCGGGCCTTAAATCGGTGTGTTAAGGACAAAGGCTTTTTGAAATGAATGAAAAGCTGGACGTCGATACTGTACTTTGCCATCAGCCGTCGGCACTGTAAATGCCACGTGTGTACCAGGAAGGCTACCAGCAGAAAGCCCCGAAATAAACACACTGCACTTGACAAGCTGTTTCCCGGTGCCTGACATCAGTCGACAAAGGAAGGCGGGTGCAAGCACGGACTCCAACAGGCCACCCAAAGCCTGTCGGGGGAGTCTCTCCCTGTATTTTCTGCAGGGCTGCTGCACGACATTTAACTCTATCGGCTGTAAATGACCCGTTCAGCCCGGGGGCATGGATCAGGGTTGAGCGTCCGTCTATGAGTGTCAGTTTATGAAGGTCATGGTTTGATTCCCAGTCAGGGCACATGCCCGGGTGGTGGGCTCGATCCCCAGTGAGGGGTGAGCAGGAGGCAGCCAATCAATGATTTGCTCTCATCACCCTTCAATAACAATATATTTTTTAAAATGATCAATTTAAAAGGAAAGAACTGTTCTGGACCTCAAGCCAACAAATGGACAAGGCGGACATTTAGACAAATTATCTACAGTTTTGTGATTATTTGCACTGCTGATGTAATGCTCAGAATAAAATTTCGTTTGTGTCTTTGGGATCAACAGAATACACACACACTGAATTTGAATATTTATCAGACCCTTTCCATAAAGAAAAATCTTAAAAAAATCAGTAAACTGTTACAAAGCACCATGCAACCGATGGAAAAGAATAACAGGTCCATTGAGCACAGAGCATTGACGCTTCCAGCATGTGTGATAAACACCTATGGCTCCACCACCCATCCTCCTTTTGCAAGTTCATCACTATGTGTGCTGTGATGACCTGCTCCCCTAGAATTAGAATAAAGCAGATTTGATTCTCCTCCTCACTCCCACCCCCGAGGAATGCACCAACCCTTAAAAACAAATGTTCTTTAACAGACAGCATGGTGAGTGTATTTAATAGTGATTAAATATATAGTATCAATTAGAAAGATTTTCTACTTGAACTCTGACTCTTCCAGTCCCATCTATCTAATCTAATAAAAGAGTAATTTGCAAATTGACTCTCACTCAGTTACACCAAGCCATGCCCACCAGCCAATCAGGAGCAAATATGCAAATTAACTCAACTAAGATGGTGGCAGCCATGGAGCTGGAGTTGCCCTGGGCAATGGAGGAAGCCAGGGCCCTGTGGGCCCTGAGATCTACTCAAGGTTACAAAGTTTCAATTATAGAAGATAAACAAACCCCAGATACCTGCTGGGCTGGGACCTTGGGTTGCCAGGGGCAACCCAGGCTTTGAGCAGAGGACCAAGGCAACAAAGTTTCAATTATAGAAGTTAAATAGATCCCAGATAGCTGCTTCCAGCCAGGCACCCCAGTAGAAACCCTGAAAGGGTTGTGGGCAGACTGAAACGGCCCTCTGCCCCTCATCCAGGCTGGCCAGGCACCCTAGTAGGGACCCAAATCCTGAAGGGGCTGTGGGCAGCCTGAAACTGCCATCAGACCCTCACCCAGGCTGGCCATGCACACCAGCAGGTGAACATCCCCCGAGGAGTCCCAGACTAAGAGAGGGCACAGACCAAGCTAAGGGACGCCCCCCCACTCCTGAGTGCACAAAGTTTTATGCACCGGGCCTAATATGCAAATTGTCCGCTTGGGAGTTCCACCAGGAGAGTGGGAGTTCGATTGCTCACCATGACGTGTGCTGACCACTGAGGGACGGTGCAGAATATGGCGGGTGACCAGCAGCGGCGGCTGCTGAGGGAGCAAGGGAAGGAGGAGACAGGGAGACCAGGCCTTCCCCTGCATGAATTTTGTGCACTGAGCCTTTAGTTCTACAATAAAAAAATTAGATCAGTTCACAACGAAAAGTCCAGGAGAATCACAATAAGACGGAATGAAGATGAAAATATGAAAAAACAACAACCCATAAGCCTCCCCACTCACCAAAAACAAACAAGTAAACTACTTCCCCTGCCTTTTTAAAAAATGCTGGGAGTGACTCCCTTTGACCTTGGCATATGAGTGTAAAAATAAAAGCTGAAAGACTGGTTTTCTTTACATATTGTATTTGCATGAAGATAATCACAGACTCAGATGACAGTTCATTCGAATTTCTTTTTATTATTTTCTCTAAGCAGATTCTCCCATACTGGTTTCAATACAGTTGGAGACATATATTTTTAAATAAAAATAAAAATACTGCCCTGACCGGTTTGGCTCAGTGGATAGAGCGTCGGCCTGAGGACTAAAAGGTCCCAGGTTTGATTCTGGTCAAGGGCATGTACCTTGGTTGTGGGCACATCCCCAGTAGGAGGTGTGCAGGAGGCAGCTGGTCAATGTTTCTCTCTCATCGATGTATCTAACTCTCTATCCCTCTCCCTTCCTCTCTGTAAAAAAAAATCAATAAAATACATTAAAAAATACTATCTATGTCATAATTATATCCCCACATTTGTCACCAGATATTTCTGCAGGTTCCGTACATTAATCTCCTGAAATGCCCCACAACTTTCAGCTGTGAATGACCTGCCGTGACCTTGAGTCCCCTGCATGACCCAGGTGGACTAGAGAACTAACAAGGAAGCTTCCCTGCGGGCCAGGGCCAGGGCCAGGATGACAAGGGCACCCGAGCACCTTTCTCAGAGCTAATTATGCCACGCGTCCCTTCCAGAGCACAAACCGGAGACAACGCTGAGGAGTGGGCCTCCCGTCCCCACCCACTGGGGGTTTCTGGTTCATTCGATGGACAAGCAGTTGGAGGAACAGAAAAGCAGGAGGACAAAGGCCAGAGCAGGAAGTCAGGGACCACGTGGCGCCATAGGTCCCTGTGTCTGAAACACACATGCCTGAGTGCAGAGATCATTCTGCTCCGTTTTTTTTGGTTTCATTGGGGCCCAGGACCGTGTCCAACCCGGTGACACCAGCCGCTGGTTTGTTGTCACATAATCAGACGTCCTCTGCCCTTGAACGTGGCCCAAACACAGGGTCCTGGTAAACGAATCCCATTTCTGAGCATCGCAAAGGGCACTTATATGATGAATGATGCTGCTGAGCAAAGAAGGACCACTGAACGAACCCATTTTTTAAATCTGGATTTAACTGATCGGCTTTGCCTAGAGCAGTGGTTCTCAACCTTGGCTGCACATTAGAATCACCTGGGAATCTTCTTCAAAATCCTGATTTCTGGGCCTCGCCCTCTGGAAATTCTGGTTTTTTGTTACTAATGTTGTGGCCCCTCCCCATAACAAAGAAACAGAATTTCCAGAGGAGGAGGCCCAGAAATCAGGATTTAAATAAGATTCCCAGGTGATTCTAATGTGCAGCCGAGGTTGAGAACCACTGGCTTAGAGTGAACTATACCCGTGAGCAAGGGAGGCAGCAGAGAAGAATGAACTGGTTAGCAGTTGGCCCACTCCCTCGTGTTGGGGAAAAAGAAAAGCTCAAAATTCCCTGGGACTTTTCTGCTACAGATTTAAAAACTTTTCATCCCTTCATTCTGACATGGGAAGGTTCCCTCCCTTCTCTTAAATTCTCTTAAAATCGCACTTTTCCTAAAAACCGTGCCCTGGCTATTTCTTGCCTTAGGAATTTGGGCTTTTTTTTTTTTTTTTTTTTTTTTTTTTGGAGAGAACACTTGATTGATTTAGTGGGAGAACATGCTACCTGGATCCCAACGTTTCTGATTCGTGCAAATTTGTGCAAGTGACTTCTCCTAGACTGTGCTCAGCCTCTTCATTATAACATGAGAGTAATATGACCTCCTTCACAAGATTATTTTGGGAGTTAAAGGTTATACATATAAAGCACCTGGCACATTGTAGGCAATTAATAAACCATAGCTACCATAGCTACTTTTATCATCATTATTTTTCTTTCTTTCTTTTTTTTTTTAGTAAATGACAGTGATTGTTAATAAAGTTTTGAGTCTCTCTCCTTGTACTAGTAAATGGTGCACATCACTTTAAACTAATATTGAATTTGAATGCTGAGACTAAGATGGACACTGTTACATGGCTATGTGATGGGGGCTTCTATTCCTGTCATCTGGAAGCTTTCTCTGACCGGCCAGCCACTGCCCAGCGCACGGCGTTTGCCGTGTTTATTAAATCCTGAGCGACAGAGGTCCGAGTCGGTGCTGCTCCCTACGCAAGACGCAGGGACAGACATAGAGCTGCTCTCTCAGCTGCTCAGACAGGTTTATGCAACCGGGAGGCAGTGCGGTTATAGGAAGAGCATGTGTTTCAGGGAGTTCAGGTGCTGTTTTTAAAATACATTTGTATTGACTTCAGAGAGGAAGGGAGAGGAGAAGAGAGAGATAGAAACATCAATGATGAGAGAGAATCATGGATATGCTGCCTCCTGCACACCCCATACTGGGGATCGAGCCGGAAACCCGGGCATGTGCCCTGACCGGGAATCTAACTGTGATCTCCTGGTTCATAGGTTGATGCTCAACCATTGTCCCACACTGGCTGGGCACAGAAGCTCAGTTATTTAATAATTTCACCTCTAAGCCTGCTTGCCAACTAGGCATTGACCTTGGCCTCGTTGCCCAGTTTTAGCAAGAAGCTGCACAGTTCTGAGAGAACCCCCACCTCGGGTGTCTGATGAGCCTGGACACCTGGTCAAATCGTTTACTCCCCCATCCTGGTGGCACGCAATCACTTTGGCCTGATGCTTCCTCTTGGTAATCTTCTATCTACTGTTCCCCCTCATCCTACTCCTTGGCTCTGAACCCCCTTTTCTGTTCTGTATGTGGAACTGAACCCCGTTCTGTACTGAGGTGTGCTTCCCCTTGTTGCAATAGCTCCTGAATAAACTATGCTTTCACTGCTTTAACACCTGTCAGACCCAGGTTCTCTCTCTCTCTCTCACTTAAATGTATTTTTATTGATTTCAGAGAGGAAGGGAGAGATAGAAACATCAACGATGAGATGGAATCATTGTTTGGCTGCTTCCTGCATGCCCCCTACTGGGGACCGAGCCTGCAACCCAGGCAGGTGCCCTTGACTGGAACTGAACCCGGAACCCTTCAGTCTGCAGGCCAACACTCTATCCACTGAGCAACACCAGCCAGGGCTTTGGTTTCTCTTTGATACCTTCGAGAGGCATCAGAGAAAATATTTGCTCCTTTGAAGAACAAGATTCCTACTGAGTAGCAACAATAGCGAATGAGATCTATTATACTCTGTGGAAGTCAAAACCGTATTAGCCACTCAAAACACGCCACCTCTTTTCTTACTCAGACAAAATATTCCTTCTAACACCCTACCCTCCAGGTGCAGTGACATCCGCTGGGCTGCAGGTAAAGGAGCAATGCCTTGTGGGTGGATGCATCACCTCCCAGTGCCAAGGAAACCACAGGTGCGGGAGGCCCACCCCTGCCCCCCGCCGGATGAGCAGGTGTGAGCCTGGGAACGGGACACTGACTTCTAGCCCCACTGCAGGCGGCTCCCAGGGTTTCCGCAGGGCCTCACGCCCGCCAAGGGAAGACAATACCAATAGCCCGCCTCGCACGGCGTACATGGGAAGAAGTATCTAGTGCATGTTTTAAAGGTCACTGCATATAGAACAGCTAGATAGTTGAAGCAAAATACCATATTCATCAGTGAAATAGAGAAGTTTAGCAGCCTTCATCTGTTCTCATTTTAAATTTACCCCAGTATGTAAATGAGGGGATTTTAAAAAGCACCAGGCAACATTCTCAGCTAGGTGCGAAGAAAAGCACAACCAAGAGGCAAATTTGTGACTTGAAGTGTAAGAATTTGCCAAATGGGCTGTACTTGCATTTTACTAGTGATCTGAGTTTCTGCAAAGCCAATTGAAAGATCCCAATTATCGCTAAGTACCCAGAGCAGAAATTTGCTGCTAAACTGCTGGGTAGGATCGGTCCCGGGTTGGCTTTTATAAACATCTGATTTCATGGGCTGAAATCATCACAGGAATTCCACACACAAGGCTGAACTTTAAACACACAGTCCCAGCCACAGACAGAGTCTGAAGGGAAGAAAGCAAATTAGAGACTGAACTATCTGATTTAAAATATATATATATTTCACTGCGGTGGACAGAATCAGCAGCTATTCTAGCAACGTGACATTTGAAGATCCGATTGATGGCAAATGAGATACCTGAACATCCTCAACAGCATTCCCTTCGATCGGCACATTCGCACTCCCCCAGACACGCACAGAGGAGCGTTTGTGATTCACACTCTCCAGCTCCCCCTGGATCAATGCTACCCTGAGACATCGCCTACTATTCGAACAACACCCTGTCTGGCTTCCACGGGACAAACTGCCTTTGGAAACAAAATGAACCCTATTAAACGAAGCCAAGGGCAAGTCCAATTCCAGAGTGTCACACATTCTCTAACCCAAGAGATGGGCGGCCTGGCCTTTCAGATGGCGCTGAGCCTGCTGACCGGGCCTGGGGCCCTGCTGGCAGAGGGGAGCGTCCTTCAGAGTCCGAGGTGGCCTTGGTCGCCACAGAGCACAGCCCGAGAGGAAAGGAGACAGATGTGCACTCCGGCACCAAATCGAACTCGGCCTCAAGGCCAGTTTTTTCACAAGACTGAGTGTAAACCTCATCTTAGAATGCTTCTGAGCACTTCCTGCTCCCTCAAGCAACAGCACGCTACGCAATCTACAATGAAAAATGGGAATCCTACGTAATGAAGAGCTAATATGCTAATTAGACCGAACAGCAGAAAGGCTGTCCGGACGACATTCCAGAGCGGGCGAAGCCAGGGCCGCGAGCGAGGGCTGAGCCCCTCGCCTGAGTTTCGTGCACCGGGCTTCTAGTGATAAAATAAATGACTTGTCTACTTCCTAACGCCTGATCATTCAAAATGCCCCTCTTTTTGAGGGACTTCTATGTTCCAGGCACTGTTCTGGGCGAGGAGATTGGTGATGCACAAGACAGACAAGGAAAACAAACACACAGGGCAAGTATAAAGAAGTGTGGGCCAGGGATTCCTCCATGTTTTGAGAGTCTGGTAAAGATCAGACCTAGTACCTTGCCCGGCAGAATGGGGGCACTCAGAAATGATGAGGTTTTGTATACATTTTCTAGAGTTTCATAGCTCATCTATGGATTTTGGTTTAAGAGTCTTATTTGCAGAGAAAAGACAGAAGTGGTCTCTGACTCAGAAGAACCAATCAGAAGAAGAAGGGTCTGAGAAGAGGAGGAACACGTGCTAACAACAGGTCATCATAAGGCAACGGCATATATGCCGGGTAAGAGAAATCAAAAGGGCCTCAAGGGCTGGCTGGCGTGGCTCGGGGATTGAGCTTCAACCTATGAACCAGGAGGTCACGGTTCAATTCCCGGTCAGGGCACATTCCCCGGGTTGCGGGCTCTGATCTCCAGTGTGGGGTGTGCAGGAGGCAGCCAATCAACGATTCTCTCTCATCATTGATATTTCTCTCTCCCTCCCTCCCCCTTCCTCTCTGAAATATAAAAATATATATTTCAAAAACAAAAAAAGGGCTAAATGGGAAAGCAGAGGGAGGGCTCTCAGCTGCTTGGAAGGTTCCCACAAGACTAGAGGCAGAACCTGAGCCGAGCCTGTACTTTTTCCTTTTTTAACTTTCCTGTTTGCATTTCCTTTTACAAAAGGATCACGGGACACCTGCCTAGTGCAGAAAACTTAGGAATTATTAGAAAATGTGAAGGAAGAGAACACAGCAATAACCTCACTGCCTGGAGACAGCTTAGCGTATCATATGCCTGTGCGTGTCCGGGTGAGTGCGCGCGCGCGTGTGTGTACAGGCACACATGAGTGTGTAACAAGATGGGAAAAATTACTCGCTCTGTGATTGAAAGAAATCATTTGATAATTTGAGAAGCGTGATTGCAAAGGGGCATGCTGAAATCCTGCGGTCCTTAGATGGACTTCCATGGCGGCTTTTCAAACTCTGGGTCGTGAATCACTAACGGGCCATAAAATAGAAAATATGAATGGTACAGTCCACGGTAAAGGTAAAGTCCTGTTTTATTAAACTTCCTGTGTGCCTGTGTGCCTGTGTGTGTGTGTGTGTGTACAAGGTTGCAATGTCAAATTACTTTTTACTTGAGATCCAGGCTCGTTTGAGTAGATGTGTATCTGAGGCAAGAGCAGGGGCAGAGTTGGGTTGTCCCTCATATGAGGGTGAGGAACCTGAGATCCCCAGGACATAGGGAAGCGAAAAAGTTCAAAGTGATGGGGAGAAAAGAAGTAGGAGAGAAGGAAAAGTTCCAGAGTGAACCGGGGTCTACGGAGAATGTGGAAGGTGAGAATGGGGTATCAGTGGAGACTGTCACATCATTCCTGAGGGCTGTGTGGCCCGATGGCCTCCATCTTTCTCCTTACCCTCGCCTCATAAAGCCCATGCTGATTAGCAGGGCTTTTGTGCACATGAAATCTTTCAAAGAGCTCAAGGACAGGTTGGCTTTGGGGACAATCTGAGTCCACATGTGTAGACACAAAGCTCACGTGTGAAGAAGATGTGATATTTGAGATACAGACCTTTATCTGTATCCACATCTGTATCTATATATATCTAGCTTCTCTATGCCCATCTTCCCTCCCCCTCAAACATGGAATCATGTAATATATACTACTTTTACCCTATTTCTCCTTGGAGATATATTTTAAACATTCGTCATGTTAATCAACACTTTTCTTGCAAGTAATTGTACTGGAATTATAGAATTCTATTGTATGGGATTTTAGAATTCTGTTGCAGGGAATGCATATAGCCTGTTTATGTAACGACTCTCCTGGTGTTAGACATGTTGACCGTATCGTATTTTGATTTATTTTCAATATTCTTGGAAATAATCCTGCTGGAAGCCACAGTCTGAGGACTGGCCAAGAGAAGTATCATTACACTTAGTACAATTTATTTAATCATCTATTGAGGTGTCTGTGCTGTAAGGGAGGACTTTCCCCCTAGCACCAAGGGCAGCGCTGGGGGTATGTGAGTGTCCTGCAGGGAGAGGGTGAGCAGGGAGGTGAGGGAGGCTATTCATTGGCAAAGTTTAGGAGCTGGTGAGTCAGATTCAATTTCTCTTCTGATACAATTCTTGACACCATTTCTAGGGATTTAAAATACTTATAGTAAAAACTATTCGTCTCATTTAGAAGGTCATAGAAATAAACAATATATAAATTTGAAAAAAAAATGTGGTCTTGCTTTAGGGAAAAATTAACCAGAATGCAGAGGTGACGGGCGCGTGTCATTGTAAACTCACCGGCTTTTAAGGCACTCTGCAGGTTCATTCCCAGAGATATCAAAAAATGTTGCTGGGATTTAGGTCAAAGAAACAGGTACTGACAGTAAGAGGGGAAACTCGACTTGCTGCTCCCCGTTCGCTACTTCTCATGCTGCATCAATCACTAGCCAATTTGACCTCCTACACAGTTCTCCAACCCACCCCTCCTCTTCATCTCTACTTTAAGCGCTCACCATTTCTGATCTAGTTTCCCTGTCTGGCTCCCTTAAAATTCATCCTTCATGCTGCCACCAGAGCAAGCTATTTGACATGCAAATCTGCTCCAATGCCCTGTTTAAAATCCTTTATTGGTTCCCTGTCCCACAGGGCGAGGATCTCCACTGCATCCCTGCTCCCCTCTCTACTCTACCAACACTGACCTGCTCCTAATGCCTACCCCACATACGTTCACTCCTCTCCCCAGAGCGTTCTCCAGTTCTCCCTGCCTAGCGCAGCCTGGCACAGCTCAAAAGTCAAGTTCTGGCATCTTTTATCCCGGACGTTCCCGGGCGAATCCCAGGCTGCACTTGTGCTGCTCCTCGGGGATGCTGTGTGGCCACACGTGCACCCTATCGTCTCCACCACGTGGGCCTGGCGGGGCTGGTGTGAAGGCTCTGCACCCCTCTCTCCCATAAACAAGAAAGAACCCGTGAAGATCTGTGACTGTTTAGTTTTTCTAACTCCGGGGCCTGCAGTTCCAATCATGGAACAGGGATTCAGTCACTTTTGCCTGTTTGCTTTTTGTTTTGAATGGACCAAACTATACTATAACTTAAAAAGGTTGGAAAATAGCTTCATAAAGTCAGGTCATCCAGATCCCAATGGTTTGGTAGAGAGCACGGAGCACACATGTGGAATCAGCATATACAAGTATTGGTCCTAACCATTCGCTCGCAGCTTTTAAATTAAAACAGTTTCATTTCCTAGAGAATGATTCATTAACAGTTTTATACGTCAGGGACTTCAGAAATGAGAACACAGGGCTCGTGTTGAAAGACTTCACAGATTAACGAGAGAGGACCCCTAATGCTGTGGATATAGTGCGCTAAGTGCTAGAAAACAGATGAAGACAGAGCGAGGAAGAGCCATTCAGGTGCCCAGAAGTGCCACAGGTCACTTCCACACTTAGTGCGGTGATATCTCCAGAAACCCTCTGCCCACCGACGCCACATCCTCATATGCTTGTCTGTAAAGTTTTAAACGTTTACACATATTTTTTCTTTCATTAATGTTTTCATGAAAGGCAACTGAAACATTACGGTTGATGAATAATTTCTAAGACTTCTCAAGGCTTTTACTATACAGATGAGCACTCTGACTCTCCAAAGAGTAGATCGTTTATACAATCTGTCCCCAGACTAAGACATCTTCTTCTCAAAGGCCATTTGTAGGGCTAATTGCCCATGAAATAAATATGGGGAACTGCTGTCCACCCTCCCCCGCCCCCGGGCCGGAGCGAATATGGCCAAGGAGGGAAGAGGCGGTACCGTGGCACATGGTGTGGGTGAGGCAGCCGTGTGCCGTCATCCTGATAAACACTATGACCTACTTAAGAAAGGAAAGTGGAATGGGTGCTTAGACCAAAAAATAAAATAAATGAAAGGGAGGGTGGAAGGACTCCATTCTCCCAATTTAGAGAGAGGATAGTTGTTTATTACTTGTTGATTTGTTCATTCCTTGTTTAGGAAGGAGACTTCACGCATTCATGTACCCTTTAAGAGTAAGGTATAAGTTTTTTAAAATATATCTTTTTTTTATTGATTTCAGAGAAGAAAAGAGAGGGAAAGAGAGAGAGAAACCTCAACGATGAGAGAAAATCATGGATTGGCTGCCTCCTGCATGCTCCCTACGGGGAATCTAGCCCCAACCAGAGACTAGAACTGTGACCTCCTTGTTTATAGGTGGATGCTCAACCACCAAGCCATGCCAGCCAGGCAAGGGATGGGTTTTTAATCCAAAAGTTCACCTAAACCCATTTTGAAACCACTGCATTTTCAGCAGCACTTTCCCTAAGAAAACCATTCTTCCAGGACTTTAAGAGGAGATCAGCGCCCTAAAGAAAGCAGGCTGAAACCCCCAGTGTCCCTGAATGCACAGCAGGTCATCTGAAAACCTGTCCATGAAGGGCGACCCTTGAGGCCGAGCAGCAGCTGTGGATAGTCTGCTTGGCATAAGAATGCTCCACGGGCCCAGCTCGGAGGCGGGAGGCTGGCCTTCCTTCCCAGGGCAAGGGAAAGCAAGAAGGAACAAAGACCTTCCCTTCTGCCTCCAGGTCTGTCTTTGGTACGAAAGAAAAATTGTGCACGGAGAACGCAATGCTGAGCCCGGTCGGCAGGGCTCGGTGGTTGAGCGTCGACCTATGAATGAGGAGGTCACAGTTTGATTCCCAGTCAGGACACATGCCCGGGTTGCGGGCTCGATCCCCATTGTGGGATGTGCAGGAAGCAGTCGATCAATGGTTCTCTCTCATCATTGATGTTTCTATCTCTCTTTCCCTCTCCTTGCCTCTCTGATATAAGTAAAGAATATATACATACATAGTTTTAGAAAATGCAATGCAGATTCTTCTTATAAAACTAGTTAGGACGCTGTCCATCTCCATCTGTCAGAAGCTCTCTGACAGACAGCACTTGTCCTGGTCTCCGTGTGAGCCAACACTTCCTTTTCTGCCACGTGGATGAATGACGCCCAGGGCACACTCAGTACAATGGCGACTGGCGGCCACTCTCCAGGAGGACTGGGCCCAGCTGCTCCCACCCCTTCCACTTCCCAAGGTCGCTGGTGTCTCTTCCCAAACCTGTTTCCACTGCTTACATAAGCATAATTAATTTTTAGTGAACTCAGAGATATGGCTGTTAAAAAAAGAGTTTGCCGAGTCTATGAAAAGCATAGAATCATTTAGAAAGAATCAACAAAGCCAAGTGTTTGGAAGGGCGGTCAAATGAGGTGTGCGCGCGAGGCCTGCGGGGGGGACGGGAAGGGGTCAGGGGGACGTGACTTCTCATGGAGGCTGCCCAGCTGGACACTGTCCTCGGCTGGTCCAGAGGTGGGTGCATCAAAAGGGGCGATTCTGGTGGGGTTTTCTAGGGAGAATGAAGGGCACCCCAAATCAGGGGATCCATACACCAAGGAAACGTCTCGCTTAACACATACATTAGACAGACCTTGTTAGGGCTTCCCCCCCGCTTTCCGTTAACCATCCAGCTTCTGGTCTTGAGCTTGTGGGGTAAGACAGTTCCCAATGCACATCTAACTATGCATCTGCACTAACCATTTCCCTCCTGATCATTAGTCCCATGCCGCCTCCCTGTTCTGGAAACATCTCCATGATGGAGGAGGTACATAGGCAACACCAGACCACGTGTCTCTCTGGGTCTCAGTTTCCTCAATTATAAAGGGTCTGTGTTGGGGTGAGAACAGACGTGTGCGCAGTAGATGCTCAGAGGAGCTGGGCTATATAATCTTCCAGGCCTGTTCTGATTTTAAAATACCACTCTAGGCGATTCAGCTCATATAAGATGGACAGGGTTCCATAAAACAATTATTAATTATTATTTGGAACACAAATCATAAGTATTTGAAAAAATATAAATTCATTGTTAAGAATAAGCACCTCTTCTTGAGAAATGTAAAGTTATTTAAAATTTTTAAGCACAAAGAAGAGAATATATATACATATATATACAAAATTATTCAAATAAGATTTGAGTTACCAACATAAAATTGATATTTTTGTAATTTCAGAATGAGAAAAAAAAGTCTCCAAGATGTTAGAGCTCAACTGCTTACACTCTCTTGAATAAAAAGGTTTGTAAGAAACTATTCTTATTACTTTACAATTCCAAAGTAGATTACAAAGCTGTAGTTCTGGGAATAGTAAGCAATACACAACTGTTTAAATACTTTCCAGTATTACTTTTGCAAATACAAACCTACAAACCATTACTGACTGGAGGAGAACTATTCAAAGACACAGATGCCACCTTCCTGAAAACCTTGAGTTCTGCAACAGAGCTAAAATGAAAAATTAAGCTCCAGACTCAACTTTAGTCACAATTAAATTTTTTTTAACAGCAACAAGGCTTGACAAAAATGTGTGTCTCTAGATGAAAAGGAAATTACAAAGGGTACTGCCCAACATGCTGTTTTGATATTTCTTTCATTTTAATTATGAGAATGGTGCCTGAATTACACTCTTTGTGCCACAGAAATTACACAAAGATAAGAGATTTAGGTCTAAGTGCATATCATCTTTTAAAACAACCACTTGCCACTTGCGAGTGGGAAAAGTGAGTCGGTATCACCTTCCAGTTTTCTTCTCTGATTCAGCTATTCCAAGAGTCTGAAAATATTTCATTAAAAATTAATGTGTTATCCACACAAATGGCAAATATTGAAAAATTAGAATATAAATAAAAAATACTAAAAACAGTAAGTGCACTAACACGGGAGCGGAAGGAAGACAGGAGGGGGAGGCGTGACGTGAGAGGGAGGGAGACTGAAACACCGTGGACGCAGCAGATCCAGCAAAGCGGAAGCCAGATATACTCTTGGGCTCCGAAGGATTTGATTGCTGTCCTGGCATTACTCTGACTGTATTCTCCCTCGTGCTATTTTCTCACGGACAATGCCAGCCTCATGAGGGCTTACACGGGAGAGCTGTGGGTCCTGGGGGCATTCTTGGCGTTGGCCTGCCTTGGGGCCCACTGGCTGGAGTGGGCAGCTTTCCCAGGGCACAGAGGCACGCAACCATGGCAACCTCATCCCCCCCACCCCTTGCATCCTTTCCCAACTCCACCTCCTTATTAAAAAATATATTTTTACTGATTTCAGAGAGGAAGAGAGAGGGAGAGAGAGACACATCAGTGATGAGAGAGAATCATTGATCGGCTGCCTCCTGCACGCCCCACACTGGGGATCGAGCCCACAACCCGGCATGTGCCCTGACCGGGAATCGAACCCTGACCTCCCCGTTCCTAGGCCCATGCTCAACCACTGAGCCACGCTGGCCTGGCCCAAACCCCTTCAAATGAACAACAGGCCCCTGGTCTAATTCCCAAAGATAAAGGCCGGCCTAATGCCCACTTCACTAACTCAGCCAACCTGCTTCCTCAGTCCATGTCCAACAGCAAGCTAGTATCTACCTTATTCCATCGCAACCCTTCCATGTCAATGTCACTGAGAAAAAGGCACTTGCCTTGTTAAACATGCAGCCACGGACACACACGTGTCCCCATGTCAAAATAAAACACAAGGGGTCCCCTGCAGCACAGGGACTGCGGGGACTATTTTGGAAATACGAAAGCTCTGTTTGTGCCGCCTATGAAAACATCCCTCTGCATCCAAACGAGGGTCCCTCTTTATTGCTCACTGATTGTTCCTATAGAATTTAAATTGTACATGAAATTGTAATTAGGCCTTGTTTAATGTAAATTGATTGTCTCCATTATTAGGAAATGGATTTGAATTTTAATGGACTATGTTGCTGGAGATGCGCCAACTAAATCAGCACAGACTCTAAGGGTTCTAACGGCTGGAGGTGCACAGCCCGCCGTCTCTACAACCCGGGGAGCCTCCGAATCCACCCCAACGAGGTCCAGGCAGTTAGCGAGCTCTTCTTCGTGCACAGAAGTCAGCCGTCAACTTTCAACATTGGACGATTCTGTAACAGTGAGGCTGTAATTTGGTTTTTCTCTCTAAAAAAAACCCCAGTAAGATCCACATACTAGCAGCAAGGACTTTGTGGCTTTTTATGAAATGTTCTTTCTGCAGATGAGGTTACCTGTGAAAATCAGGGCTTCCCCCCAAAGGAGGGACCCACAAGAAAGCCAGCAGCAGCGGGTCACAGCATGAGGTCACACTGGGTGACACTGGGGGACGGCCCCCTGGGAGCGGGCTGCAGATACACCCCAGCAGCATGTCTCGCCCTGACTGCCAGACCCACCTCCTTCATTTTATTTAAAAAAATATGTTTTTTTATTGATCTCAGAGAGGAAGGGAGAGGGAGAGAGAGACAGAAACATCAATGATGAGAGAGAATCATTGATTGGCTGCCTCCTGCACACCCACACTGAGAATCAAGCCTGCAACCCTGGCACGTGCCCTAACCAGGAAGCGAACTGTGACCTCCTGGTTCATAGGTCAACGCTCCACCACTGAGCCACACCGGCCAGACCTGACCACTCTCCTTTATAAAAACCCAGGCTCTGTGAAGTCAAGCTGGTCTCGTACTTTCCAGCACAGCCCCAATGCAGGCCTCAGCTGCTCTGCTCTCCAGATGGCTGCAACGTTTTCATAGTTAAATTACACCCAGTGACACCGGAGGGACAGTCGCACATCTGCCCGACTCCGCCAGCCTCCCAGTATCTGTTTCTCAAACCCTCAGCCCGAGACACACTCTGGGTGCCGGTGTAAAACCACCTCTGGAATAATATGACCACCTATCACTACAGGCCACATTTACGCATCAGCCAAAACCATCAGCCATGGATTGTAATTGCTCTCTGCTTGATATATTTTAGGAATTGAAAATACAAAGTCTTATTCACTTCAATCCTGACAGACCCTCCTTTACCCCTCCCCCCCCCAAACAGAAACTGGCAGTATTATCTAGACATACCTACAGGTGTTATATGCAGCATATACATTAAGATCTGGGGCTGTGAAGAAACATTTCTTCAATTCCTCCAACTTTTCCGAATGAAGTTCTATGATGCTAAAGAATCAAGCTGATGACATGGCATCCTTTTAACAACACTGTTCAGAAAGGGCAAGAAATGATGACCAGCCACAGTTTTGATTGACTCCTTCCTGGATGCTGCTCTGAGCTGTGTAGAACCCCTTCGAGGTTAGGATAGCTCATTGTCCCATGCCCTTCAACTGTGTAAAGAACAGTTCCCTGGCACTAGACGGCCGCTTAAAATCCATGTTTCATACCTTGGAAGGCTCAGGTTTTGGATAACACAGCCTCACAGTGTGAGCCTGACGCAGTGCCACACGAAGGCATACCGTTGGACTGCGTGAGAGTATAAAATCGGGCCACAGTGTGCACTTAAAGAACCAACGCAAAGCAACAGGACCATGAAAAGACAGAGGGAAAGTAAGTAAAAGTGAGTGGGGCACCAGACCAAGGAGAAGGAGAGGAAGTAGCAGATAAACAGCACTGGTGGTTAGAAAACAATTGAGTGTAACAGCGTATTTGCATCTTAATACCCGCTCACCCCAGGCGCCTGCCCCCAGCCCCCAGCCCCCACACATTTGCAGCCGGTCAGCAATGCCTCAGCTAGAGGGGTGTCTGTTTTCTCCTAAAGACACAGTTGCCCAGCATGTAAACATTCAAATTTGCATACAGCCCTAGCCGGTTTGGCTCAATGGTTAGAGCGTCAGCCCCCTGACTAAAGGGTCTCAGGTTTGATTCCAGTCAAGGGCATATACGTTGGTTGCAGGCTTGGTCCCCATCCCTGGTCAGGGCACACGGGGGAGGCAACCAGTCGATGTGTCTCTCTCGCATTGATGTTTCTCTCTGCCACTACTTTCTTTCCTCTCTCTAAAAATCAATGGAAAGAATATCCTCAGGTGAGGATTAACAACAACAAAACTTCACATATCGTGGGAAAGAGTGGTTCAAAGCGACTTTAATGCTGCTTTTCTACATTTCTACAAAATGGTAAGTGGTTCTGCCCCTGTACATACACACACACACACACACACACACACACTACTTCATGGGTAATAGCCATTTGCAAAATTAATAAATTTCTAGAAAAAAAACTGCTCAGAAAATATCACTCCATATCATAAAGGTATTATCCCAAAACCAATCATTCCCTTTAAACAGTCTGCATGCTATTCCTGCTGAAAACAATTCATGAAGTTGCTTTTCCTCCATAATATGCACTTGCCCCAAACAGAGGAAGACTTTCAGCACAGTACTTCCTGAAAACAGTGAACAGTCTTAATTCTCCCCAATCTGAAATATCAAATGAGATAAAAATCAATCATCTATTTCCTATTTCAACATTTGTTTCCGGGGCATAAAACTCCTATTAGAAAAGTACTACTGACTTATTAAAGATCATTCTGGGGCTAGTTTATAGAAGACCAATTTTAAACTCATTATTAGTTACCTTTCAATCAGCAGCTCCATGTCTTCAGTCAACAGTTCTTATCAAATAATGTAGATAATAATTAACAGAAGAAAGAAAAATTGACGTGACACTGTGTAAGCAATAAAACAACCAGGAGTGCTGGGGGTGGTGACAGAGAACTTGACCGCATGAGCCCATGTGAGCTCACTCAGCCATCCTCACTGGCTCGAGGTCGAGTTACCTCTGCATATACTATGGAGCTCACATGGATCTATATTCTATGGGGAAATACACAAACCGATGCTCACTTTTAAATGTAACTAGTAGGACATACGCACAATGGAGTACTATGCAGCTGTAAAAAAGAGGGACATAATAGCAATCAATAAATACTTGTCGAGTGAATGACTGACGAATTTGCTATCCAGCCCTCAGCTGGCAACCTGATCATTCTGAGCCTGCCTTCTCCATCTGCAAATGGCCTTGATACCAACAGCTACTTTCCAGCTTTGCTTCAAGGTAAGACAATACGTGTGAGTGCATTTGGGGAACTTGAAGGCAATATACAAATGCAATGGTTGGCCCTCTAGCCGAGAATGGTTTTGTCTGTATAAAGGTTGTAAGAACCAAGTCAAAATCAAAACGAAGACAACTGTGTGGACAGAGACCACGTGTGGCTCTCTAGGCCCAAAAGATTTTACTCTCTGGTCCTTGCAGAAACACCTCTCCCCCCCGGAAGGTTGACGGCTGCTGTCATGTGTGCACTGCAGTGTGGGCGTCAGCATCCACGGACACCTGTTCACGGAGTGGTGTAAAACACTGACATGTTTTTCCTGGGGAATCCATCATTGCACAGAAATTATAGCTGATACATCTACAGGAAGTAAGGGGCTGTGTTTATTACAAAAATACTGCACAGAAAAGGAAGACAGTCTGGAGTCAAAAGATGAAGACTCACGTTGGAACTCTACATGCAACCTGCCGCCTTGAGCAAATTCATCAGTCTCTGAGCTTGCGCTTCTTCATCCGGAAGAAGAGTAAATGTCATGATGCTCTCGAGTGGATGGCTAGTATGAGCCATGTGCTTTCTATGTATCACATTTGATCTTTGTGTTCAACTGCAAAGTGGGTATTATCAGCCCCAATACAGATGAAGAAACTGACGCTCAGAGACGGTAGCTAACCCGCTCACGGTAACACCGCTGAGGAGAGCCAGAGGGTCTGAAGTCCAATCCTGACTCTAGCCAATACTCTCGGTACCTCCTCTGCTTAGATATTTGACCTTCTTAGGCCTGCTACATGGTTCTTCTTACAAAAAGCCTGCAGAACCTAATTTCTGGAGGAGAACTTTTGAAATTCCTCCATATCACATTACCGAAATATCCTTTAAAGGTGATGGTTTTCCTACAGTGTTCTGCATTACATCTACTCCTACATCTTCAGAGGACAGCTAAGAGGAGGTGTGCTCTCGCCTTAACTGTTCCCTGTGCATTATAATAGCCGAAGTGGAGAAAGCATCAATACATAAAAGAATGGGGGGGGGGAGGTTGAAGCACGTCCCTTAAGTAGCCAAGTAATCGTGGGTTCTGTTTATTGCACAGTAATTCCTATTCTGTTTATGAACCAAACAGGTGTACAAGGCACAGCAGTGGACTGTGAAAGCTTTCGTACCTTTGCTTCATGATCTCATGGAGTCTCCCGTGTTGGACACACTGCTCCTCCAACTCATCGTTTCTTTCCCGTAACTTTTTCAGTTTGTTGTACGCGTACCTCTTCTCTTGACTGAGCTGAGCTACTGCAGATCTAGAGAAGTGAAAACATAAGCATAAGAAATGTTGGAGGTTCTTACTGCTAGAGCATGTTTTTGATTGTATAACCTTCACATTGTCTGAAACTCCATATTTAAACATAACAGTGTAAATAACAATGTTATGTAGAGTCAAATATTTCAGAAATTGTAAAATATCTGGAACAGGGGTCCATATGGCACGGACTCAAGTAGCAGATAAAGGAGTAACAACGTACTCTAATAGAGAGGGCTTCTCCAACCAGACGACAATGAAAATGATCAAACCTATTTTTAAAAAGGCCCTCATTTGTTTATTGAATATTTACTGAGTTGTCTACTTTAGGCCAGCAGCAGGCTGTTAATGGAGCAACCCCAGGTATCCTATATAATAAAAGGGTAATATGCAAATTGACTCTAACAGCAGAACCACTGGGAATGACTGGTCACTATGACAGACACTGACCACCAAGGGACAGACGCTCAATTTAGGAGCTGCCCCTTGGTGGTCAGTGCGCTCCCACAGGGGGAGCTCTGCTCAGCCCACAAGCCAGGCTGATGGCTGCCAGTACAGTGGTGGTGGTGGGAGCCTCTCCCGCCTCCTCAGCAGCACTAAAGATGTCTGACTGCAGCTTAGGCTTGCTCCCTGCTGGCAAGTGGACATCCCCCGAGGGCTCCAGGACTGCAAGAGGGATGTCTGACTCCCAGCTTAGGCCTGATCCCCACAGGGAACGGGCCTAAGCCAGCAGGTGAACATCCCCTGAGGGGTCCCAGACTGTGAGAAGGCATAGGCCGGGCTAAGGGACCCCCCCGAGTGCACACATTTTTGTGCTCAGGGCCTCTAGTAATTTTTATAATACAGAGTAATTTCTTTTAAGTACCACAGCTAATTGAATAGCACACGATTAAAATCATATAGTTTCAAAAGGCATAACAATGACAACTGGCAGTCCTCTGTCCCTGGACCTCCTACCCAGCTGAGCAGTGACAAATACTTTCAAAAATTTTAAAGCTATTTATCTATGTATTTCTTAAATTGCTTATATCAATACCTCATATTTCATCAGTTAAAAATTTATATGGATCCATTATGGTAGAGGAAGATTAAACTCTTTTTATATGCCCTCTACTTCCATCCCCAACTTGTCAATGCCATTATTAGCATTTTAACTTGTGGTTAAATCATTATCAGTATTTATGTTATAAAGACTACCTACGGATTGATCCTTGCTGTCTAAGTGGTATATTATGATTACACTAGAGGCCCAGCACACGAAATCGTACAAGACCCAGAGTCCCACTGCACTGTGGGACCCAGAGTCTTTCCTGCTGCAGCTGTGGGACCCATCAATGCACCTCCTGGTGACCGGTCCTTTGGTCATTCCAGTGTTTAAGGCCTCTGGCCTTTTATATATTAGACTAGAAGTCCAGTGCATGAAAATCCATGCACTGGAATGGGGGTTCTCTCAGCCTGGCCTGCTCCTCTCATAGTCTGGGGGGCCTTAGTGGTGGGAAGCAACTCGGCGATTAGGGGAAGGTGACGTCCCATCACAAAAATGCTGCAGCCACTGCTGGCAGTGCGAGCCTCAGCTGGCCCTGATTATCTGAGCCTTGGGCAGCTGTCATCCAAGGCATGCCTGTGCCTTGGCTGGCCCTTGGTGGCTGGGGTGCTGAGGGAACTGAGGTACTCCAGAAGCAGATGGTGGGCCTGGCCTTGCCACATGCCTGCTGCCCCAGTGGGGCTTAGGGGACTGGGTGACACCATCTTTAAGGGTGTGGCAGCCAATTCGCATATTCCCACCTTATTGGCTGTGGCCACTGCCATCTTTTGCAACAGTGTGGGGGTCAATTAACATATTCCCTCTTTATTAGATAGGATTTGCATTTGTGTGCATTTATTTTCCCCGAACAAGGGGGCTTCAGTGTGAGAGCAACTGAGCGGCAAGCTATCTCTTCCTGTGGGAGATTCCCAACAGCAGTATCTGTACTTTTTTCCGCTGTGGGCTTTCTGTTTCTCAAGAGAAGGTGCCTCCAGTTTCCTGCCTCACGTGTACAACCCGACTGTCAGTGGCCGAGGAGCTGGGTGGAAATAGAGGGCAGGGAATCTCACCTTTCTGAATGAAGGCTTTCTCCTATCCCTCCATTCTAATGTCAGCAGCCCTATTTTAACCAGAGCCTGCTGGTTGACTCTCTTCAGAGACAACGCCTCTAGTTTTCTGGGGGGAAGAGGGACGGTCACCTGGCTTCATGAGTGGGGGTGAAACTGCCCATTTGGGTTTCAGTCCTTGTACCACACCTGCCTTCCGAGGTTGTCTGGGATCCTGAGAGCAGGCAGCTTGCTTCAGGAGACACTTAAGATCATCTTCCTCCACTTCGCTACATCAGGTACCCCCCCTCCCGCAACCCCCTTTCTGTCTTCACACGTTTCATTTGGGACTGTAGACATCTACTCCTGTGATGGCTCATGTCCCTCAGAAAATACGTTCCCTATTCAGTGTCTTCGACGACTAGCTCAAATCTCAAAATTTCAAGATCAGAAAGATGTCTGTCCAAGAAAAATCGTATCCCTGTCCTTTTAATTTAACATGGCTCCCATGACCACCATCTCTTGCTGGTTAGAACAGAGTTTAAAGATCTTTGCATATTAAATTATGAGTTAACGACGGGCTTGTTTCTTGAAGTTTAAGTAAGACTTGATGTAAAATTACTTCCCTCCAAAGAAAGGATTCCTCCACTAGGGGAGAAAGGCTGCTCTTGCTGGAGAAGGAGAGCTTTAACATTGCCAGCGGAATTCATTCATCCCAAGGGCCGGGCTGCTTCCCAGGGGCGAAGCCATCTCTCACCTTTCAGTGACCTCCTTCCTCTTTGTTTTCATCTTGGTTCACCTGTCACGGCGAAGGGAACTTGCCCTGATGAATACCCAGCGGTTCTCAATATGTCAGCACGTTTTCTGAAGCTACCTCTCGCCGTTATGCATGCATTAGCCTATAATTCACTCCTCGGAGCTGTGCCCTAGGCCTCACCTTCCTCACTAGATTATACGTGAGGTCACGGATTACCTCACTTTCAGGTTCAGATCAAACACTCAACCTCCATTTGCTTCTCCTAATGAGAATTTACCGACATTTGAAATAACCTAAATGAATTAATGACTCACATTTCTCCTTTCAAAGTCACATACAATATAAGAATGAGGGGCAGTTTTCTAAGAAATCGTTAATTTTGTTTTCTTCCAAGACTAGTATCTCCTATCACAATATGCACTATGCACTAAAATAAAATTCTGAAAGGACAAAGAAAATTCCATAAATTAAATTAGGAAAAAATGCGGAAGAATAATTATCTATTTTTAGGTACTTTTCCAGAATAAAAGTCACCTTTTTAAAAGAAAAATCACCAGGGAAACAGATTTTACAATATAAAAATATAAAACTTTTTCACAAGAAATCATAATGCTCATTGTAGCATTGCTTCACGGAGCAACCTTGCTCTGCAATGCAGCATCTGGAAACTGAACCCAGAAATTTGTCAACAGAAGACTGATTACATTACTCACACAAAGGAATAGCAAGATGCTATTCTGATAATGTGGCTATCAGTGTTATTTATTGACCTGAAAATATGATGTTGAACCCTGGCTGGTGGGCCTCAGTTGAGCATCCTCCCATGCACCGAGAGGTCGCCGGGTTGACTCCCAGTCAGGGCGCATGCCCAGGGTTCCAGGCTTGATCTCCAGCGGTGGGTGTAGAGGAGGCAGTCGACCAATGTTTCTCTCTCTCTCCCTCTCCCTTCTATGTCCCTCAAAAATCAGTAAGACCATATTAAAAATATGATGCTGAGAAGATAGGAATTCCACTTCATAATTAAAAAATACTTTGACATGTGTGCCACATAAGAATATGGATTATCTCTAACTCTTAGTGCCAGGATTAGGAATTACATTTTGTTTCTTTCCCCAGATTTTCTGAATTTTTACAATGGACGTTTAAAACAAAAACAAAAATAAAGTCACTTTGGTTTTTTAAAAATTCGTAAGAGCAAAAAGAACCGGGAACAAGTTTTTGAAAAATTTAAAAAGGAACTGGAAACACACAAAATGAAACAAGGGAAGATTAGAGATGTTATTTAATAAAATGCTATCCCCACTTTCTGTCAGATTCCAATTAAAAAAAACCACAAGTGATATGAAAAGTAGTCACAGAGGAAGAAGCAAATGGCCAATAGACATTTATAAAGTATTCAATTTTGCTACTATTCAGAGAAATTCATAATAAAACCAGATTACAGTCAAATATTGATTGCATGCCTACTTTTTGCCAGATAGGGAAATCCATCTTGTATATTAATGGTCTCAATTAATCTTACAATGTAAGTGTTTATTTCCTTTTCTTGGAGAGGTAAACATGAGTTTAATGATTTGCCTAAAGTCACTCCAATGGTGATTAGCCGCACTCAGACACAAACACAAGTCTCTCGACAGGGGTTGTTCTACCTACTGTGCAAAATTGACTCTTACTTTTTAAATTTAATCTCTCACTTCTCTCACTGATATGTGTACATCTATACACGAGCAGAATTTATTTAGTACTTGAACACAGGAATACACATTAATAGTCTTATAGGGGTTATAGACTTTGGACCAAAATAATCCCCATTTAGGCATCTCCGCTAACGGAATCATCAAAAATTCAGATTTATATACAAAATTATCATTCTATTATTCTTAACAGTTAAAAATTGGAAACATCTTAAATGTCTTGTGCATACAAATGATGCAATTAAAATTATATTTCCAAAGCATTTAGTGATTGAGAAAAATGTTCCTGAGGCAATATTAAGTGAAAAAGCAGAATACAAAACTGTATTTGTAGTATAAGCTCATCCACAATATAAATGCGGCTACATACACATTTACATGTACATAGGAAATCAGCAACAGTTAGCTGGATGGTAATGTCACAAAAAATGTTTTCTTTAATTCGTCTTTGTATCTGTATCTAAATGCCTTGGATTGAGAATGCCTTACTCCGAGAGACACAAAAATATAAGTGTCATTAGAAACGTACATATAACTATCAGGTATTTTATTGCTACAATATTTTTTTTCTGCTTTGCATGTTTTGGGGCTTTTCCCCCCTTTATTTATAATGATAGTTTGCCTACCAACTTTCAGTGTTCACAAAGAATTTGGACATGACCTTTTATCTGCCTTGAGCCAGTGGTATATTGAGTGAAAGAGCAGTTTGCAAAGTTGAAAGAGTAAACTTACAAGTTTCTGGGTTAGTCTGAGATTACATCTGTGGCAGGATTATTCTAGTGTTGTACAAAAGAATAATTGACTTGAATCCATTTTCACAGAAAATGTAGGTAAATTCTGGCTTTACAGAAGCATGAACTTTCCCCTGTGTTTTTATATACCAGCAATAGTGTGTAATTGCATTGGCATGAAATATAATATTTTACTATCATTAGGATTATAGTGATAATTGCTTTTTAAGAGAAAATGTGACCCCTGATTTTTTATTCTTCTAGATTCCCATTTGACTTTTGGTAACAATGAACAGTCTGACACCAGTCTCCTCTTACAGAATATAATTTTTGTAGCATCTAAACATGCAGAAAAAGAACTAGTTCAGCCGGGTGTGTGCTCTTTACTTCAATTAAATTCACACAGTTGGATACCTACTGTTGCCAAAACAGTAATATAATTTATACATTATAGTCCACACAGTAAAACTACACTAAAAGTCATTTAACAATATTTATAACACCATAAAGTACAGTGTTAAAATATATGAACTGCAATATGTACCAAAATTATAAAATTTGTTTCTCATCATCAGTGATTAAAACCGGAATCATTGCTCTAGCCTCAGTACCCACAACCCTGGTGACAGATTAGAATTCAAATCTTAATGATCAATTTACAATTAACAAGATAGAAGTGAAACAAATTAAACCAACCATTATATATAACGAGACCCAATGGACTCCCATTGTTCCTCTTAATTACAAAACGCAAATCACAAATCCGCAACGGGCAGGGTTAGCCATCAATCCACCAGCCAGCCGAGCACCCAGAGGGCGACATGACGGAAAAGAAAGAAGAGAAGCAAAACCGTGTCGCCTGGTTCTGTGCTCCAAGTCCTGTTCTTTGCAACGTGGGAATGTTGAGAGGCTGAACCCCAGCACGCGCTCAGGACCCGGCCCCTGGCCAGGCTGCGCCAGCCAGCCCTGCCTCTCTGGGTGTCCCAGGCCCTCTAGGCCGCAGTGTGCACTGCAGCGCAGACACTGCCGGCTGACTCATTCATTCATCCACGAGCCAGGGAGAGGGAACCCTTCTTACACTTTTAAAAATATATATATTGTATTGATTTTTTACAGAGAGGAAGGGAGAGGGATAGCGAGTTAGAAACATCGATGAGAGAGAAGCATCGATCAGCTGCTTCCTGCACACCTCCTACTGGGGATGTGCCCGCAACCAAGGTACATGCCCTTGACCGGAATCCAACCTGGGACCCTTGAGTCCACAGGCTGATGCTCTATCCACTGAGCCAAACCGGTTAAGGCCCTTCTTACACTTTGACACAAACAAAACAAAACAAACAAACAAACAAAAAAACACAAAGCAGCATGAAGGTATCTGCACTTCCCAAGTTCAAAAACTAGCCTGCAACTGTGGGGAGCTGTCAGTGCCTGGGGACCGAAAGGGGAAGGGGAGCTGAGTGTATGTGAGCTGCAGGGAGCATCAGCCAGAATGCCTGCCTGATGTCCACGGAGAGGAAACGGATGAATCCGCTGGTCTGGCCATCAAACACAAGCGAGACAAAACGCACGGGAGGGGCCCCTCGTTTTTAGTTTTTAAAGGGGACGTGCAGCTGCAGCGTGGAGAGTGCACGAGGCTAATCGCAGGGCTGCAGGGAACAGAAGCAATAAGCACCGCTCCTGGGGAGAAACACACACACCAGACACGCACACATGCTCACACGTGCATACACGCACACATGCACGTGGGAACCGCTCCTGAACGCCGCCCCGTGAGGCTGTGGTAGAGAGGAGGCGTGTGCAGGCACGGCCTGTCCCTGCTGTCGCTTCCCCAGTCATTCCGCATGGCTCCAGTCAAATGGCGAGCTCTGTGAGTGAAGAGAAAGCTTGTTTTAAGTGGAACGAACCCATCGGGTTAGTGTGGGATTCTGAATAACGTGGGACTCTTAGAGAAATGCCACCACGAAAAGGGAGTGATAAAAATGTGCTCTCAATGGTTAATACACACACAATTAAACACACCTACTGTCAGGAAAATTTTAGAAATAGTCATGTTGGAGACTGAGTTCCACAATGACAGCCCTCTAAGATCTCCTCACCTCAGAGTTCAGGGGACATAATTAATCCCAATGTTTAAGGCGTGGGTAGGCTTACGCCTGGAGGGCTTCAAGATGGTTCAGTAAGTTCATAATTTTTATTCAGAAAGAAACACTCTGAGCTCTTCAAGTGTTACAGCAGAAAGCAGGATCAAAACGGAATGTTACATTTTGCATGAATTTTGAAAATCTCATAGTCTTTCCATAGAGCCGTGGGAATGAGGCTGGTTCGAGAAGTTTAAGGATAAACAAAAAACTCTAAGATCACAATTCACTCTGTGTATTATATTCTTGTGAGACACATAAGATACATGTTTTATAAAGTTGAGAAGCCTTTTAAAGTTTTAACACTAATAAGGAACGAATCCTGGCCAGTGGCTCAGTGGATAGAGCATTGGCCTGCAGACCATAGGGTCCCAGGTTCGATTCCGGTCAAGGAAATATGCTTGGGTTGCAGGCTCGACCCCCAGTTGGGGGCATGCAGGGGACAGCCGATCCATGATTCTCTCATCATTAGTGTTTCTCTCTCTCCTTTCCTCTCTGAAATCAATAAAAATACATTTAAATAATAATAATAATAATAATAAGGAACAATTTATCGAGTGTTTGCTGTTTGCAGGGGATCAGCTTGTGAAGTGGCAGGCGGTGCTATTTTAATGCTTCCGATTTACAAAACCAGGCATTGGCAGGCAAGGCCCGAATCACTCCCAGATCCACATTTTCCTGATTTTCCTCTGCCTTTACTACAAAGGTTTTCCTTGTAATAATGACTTTATGTCTCTCAGGACACAGCCCTCAGACCCTAGCAAAACCAACAGCAGCCAGGTGAAGTGAGGTCAGAGTGCCCACCCTTAGCACCATGCCAGGGACCACAGCCGCCATGTGCTCCCCTGGGCCAGTGCTACGCTTGGTGCTTTATGTCGGGATGTGTACCTGTGTCTCTCTCTCTAAATTTCCAATCCCACAACAATCCTGAACATGGTGTTAGACACGTCCATGTCCGCACAGAGGGAGAAGCTGGGGTTTGTGCCTAAGGTTACGAAGCTACATGGCAGAATGGGATTCAAACCTGCTTCTCTCTGAACTCCCAAGTGCTTTTTTCTACTGCACATTCCCTGGGTCATCAACAAAGGGACAGGCTGGAACCAGAGTCAGATCAGAATTCGGGGTGGGGAGAGCGCCACACTTATTTCATTCATTCATTCATTCATTCATTCATTCAACAAATACATATTGAGGGCCCCTGTGTGTCAGATGAAAGAAAATGGGTAAAGTAGTGGTCAAGAGCCACGGGAATCAGAGCATGAGGAGCTGGGGTAGGTTTGAGGTTCAAGTTCGCTAGACCAGCCCAGGGTAAGCTGACAGACCCGCAGCAAGATGAAGGAGGCCCCGGGAACAGGGCAAACCCATTCACCCGCCCAGTACGTCCACTTCTTGGGGATTTAAAGATTAACTTTTCCCCCAGACGTTGACGTCATAGCTGCTTTGGCCTGGCTTTTTTTTACTGTACTTGTTGTAAGAAAGATCTTTGGCTTTGGAACCAGAAATACCTAAGGTGGGACTCTAGCTCTCCCAGTCCCCAGCTATTTAAACACTCTGCAGACTGGTTTCCTCATCTATAAACGATTATAATTCCTGTCTCCAGCTGCTGTGAGAATGAAATAATATCTACCAAGAATACAGCACCGCTTTCCCTTTTATTTACTTCAGTTCCCTGAGTTATTCCTCAGAAAGCAAGATAATTAATCAACAATCAAACACAAAGCAACCTTAAAATATATTGTAAACCCAAGACCAATATAATTTTTCTTAAATTACATAATTCAGTTGGCTTGGGGTCTAAGTGAGGCAAAGTAAACATTCCTGGTTAGGAACAGCTCCTGCTGATATTCTATAAACCTCTTTCCTGACAAAATCATGTGGGTTTCCTTCTCAGACTTCCCGAAAAGAGCTGGCATTGTGGGTCCGGAGCCTTCCCCTACCCAAACAAGATATTTAATTAATATTTGCAGCCCAGCCGGCATGGCTCAGTGGTTGAGCGCCCACCTATCAACCAGGAGGTCAGGGTTCAATTCCCGGGCAGGGCATATGCCCAGGCTGGCTGCGGCCTTTATCCCCAGTGTGGGGGCGTGCAGGAGGTGGCCCATCAACGATTCTCTCTCATCATTGATGTTTCTCCCTCTCCCTTACTCTCTGAGATCAATAATTAGTATTTGCTAAAGAAGGAGCACATGTCAGAGCAGTTCTCAGTGGCTATAGGAGCCCCTGCCTGCCTGTGGGCAGAGAGGACTGGAGTCAGAAGCTTCCGGATTGCCTCAAAGACCCAGGGTGGGGATTCTGTGGCTAAGTCAGCTCACTGATGAAGGAACCCCGGCAGGGCTCAGAGCCATCGCATGCCCTGATCCACCCAGAAACCTTTCTGACTGAGACTCCTAAGTCAGGAGACGAGCTTGCTCTGTGCAGATCTAACTGAGTTTCAGAAAAAGACAGAAGGAAAGCTATGCAGGTAACGTTCCCCTTAGGTTACAGGGTAATGTGACATTTGATATCTTGTTAATTACGTGAATGTGGCCTTTGAGAGTTCAGTTCAAAGGATGCTGTTCGATAGCGCTCATTTACCAGAGGGAACCACTGCTCAAGGTCAAATAAATTTCTCTGAGATTACAGTTCTTGTCAGAGATGAGATGGGAACTCAGGCTTTTTACAAGGTGGACTATAAAATCAGTCATTCATTGAGATAATCCGATTAGAAAGTGTGCAGACAAAATTCAATAAGACCCTAATCCTCCGGTTTCTAAAAGAGAAGTGTACATATAAAATGCATGGTGGCTAGCTCATTGCAACAAAATACTTCTGGAAAAAGAAGGAAAGAATGCTTTTAGTTTATTTATTTCAAAGCATCACCTTTCATTTCATAGATACACATTCCAACTATTATTATTTGACCCCAAGATGGCTTTTGTGTGTGTATAGCTAAAGAGACCTGTGATAATGGATGAAAATGTTACATGTAACAACATAAGACTTGAAAACTGCTTAACGCATCTGCATCCTTAGTTAGAAGGGTTGCCATCTTGACCTCTGTGTTGTGAAATTTCATTGTTTTCAATCCTAACCAACAAAAAAGTCAAATAACAGCACAGATTCATAATTATAAAAAAAACCACACACCCAGGTAGAGTCTGTATGGACAACTAAGAAGATGTTCATACAGAGAAAATATTTTCTCAGGAAAAATATCGCCACACACAGTAACCCCCGCCCCCTTATAGTGGATGCTTGAAAAATCTGTTACTTTGTGTACATTCAGACCTTTCATAAAATTTAATTTATAAATTGGGTGCAGTAAGAGATGAACAGTAACTAATAATAAAACAGAATAACTATAACAATATGCTATAATAAAAACCACGTGGCTGTGGTCCCTTTCACTCTTCCAGTCTCTCAAAATACCTTATTATCCCGTGCTCCCGTTTTCTCTTAAAGGAAACACTTAGGCCTTCTCTGTGGAGCGTCTGAATTGCCAGTAGCACTAGTTTGGTGCTTTGGGGCGGCCATCATGAAGTAAAATAAAGGTGACTGCCCAGCCGGTGTGGCTCTGTGGCTGAGCATCGACCTAGGAACCAGGAGGTCGAGGTTTGATTCCCAGTCGGGGCACAAGCTCAGGTTAAGGATTCGGTCCCCAGTGTGGCGCGTGCAGGAGGCAGCCGATCAATGATTCACTCTCATCACTGATGTCTCTCCCCCCCACTTCCTTCCTCTCTGAAATCAATAAAAATATATGTAAAAAAAGAGTAAAACAATGAACAAGGGGGACTACTGTGTCTCATTTTGACATTCAACTGTAAAAAATAGTGGAAATGCTGTCATTTAAAGAAAAATCATAGAATTTAAACAAACAGTGCTCTGAAAGTATTATATGACATCACCTACCTGCTCTTTTGAGAGATTTGTTCCAGTTTCTTGGCTAACATACAGCACTCTTCCTTTAACTTTGTCAAAAATGCATTCTGGGAGGTCAGCAATGAATACTGTTCACTTTCTAGAAATAACAATAACCCCCCACCAACATAACATGTTTATGGCTGTAGCTCAGCAGTGCTCCCCAATGTAGAGTGTAAATGCACTAAGACCCCACCCACAAGGTCACGTTCCATCCATGTCCTCAGTCAAAGGGCTGCTCACCTGTGAGACTCTGGATCTCGTGAGACATTTATTTTTCGAGTAATTACTCACCAGAAACATTTAATGTTTCAACATGTTACTAGATTACCCAGTACCCCAGTGGAGTCATGGGTGCTTATATCTTGTACTATGCAAGATGATGATATTTTTACTTGGACAATTGGATTACAAAGTCTCAAAAATGATTACAGTCAGATAACTCAAAAGTGAGGTATTGAGGAACTCTCTCCTGCGCTGTCATTCATGCTTGATGTTTCACGTCTGCTTACATATTTCATTACTCACCCTGCCAACCTTGCATATCCCTTTCTCATTATGAAGGGGAAATATGTCATTTGATTTCACTGTCAACAGTATGAGCTTCAGTGATGATCTGGTCAAAGCAATTGAAGAGAGTGTGGTATTTGCGTGCACCGTAAGAGGAAGTGTTAAGATGGTTCTAACAGCTACATAATCTTATCTTGCTCAGAGATCAGCCCAACTCCGTGAGCAGTGGGGGCAAACGAGAACTGAGCCTCTCATGTCCTCCTTTTTTCTTTTCATGGAAAACATCTAATAAGTCTGGCGAATTTTCATTTCTTTTTTTTTTTCTGGACAAATGCTAGTAGGAGAAGTCTCTAATAAAGTAGCTGGAGGAGATTATGTGACTCAATACAACTTTTACCTCTTTATAAGTGAAGAGGTTATTTAATGACTGGCACGTTAGCAAGGTTTCATCTTTGAATGTGCGGTAAATTCTGACCATGCCATCGGACCCAGTGGACATGAAATCAGGTGAAAAATCACCTTGAAGTGTCAGGCTTCCGAAGGCCCTTTCTTCCTTTTCCATTTTAGCAGGAAGCACGATAAATCCAAGCGCTGGAAAGTAAGCCCCATTTTCCTGCAAGAGGCGGATCAATGAAACTTTTGTTTCAGCGGGACAATCAGCCTGGGGGGATGTGGCGTGGAATTATAATGAGGTGCCACAGGCTCGTGGTGACTAACGCTGTCTGCGAACACGCAACCCAGCAGCGCAAAGACCCCCATCACGCCCGGGCTGCACAGACCCAACTGCCTGCTTTCAAAGGGCGTTTTACTTTCCAATGAAAGGTGAGGCGTTGCTGGCCAGCGCGATGAAAGATGGCAATTTTTAGCCAAGCTGCCAGCTGTGGTCAGTGCCTTGTACTAGCGGATTTCAACAGCAGTTGGGAGAACTTGAAGAATGCAGCGGATTAAACATCACCCGCCACGGGGCTGGGGGAGAGGCGGGGGCGGCGTCCAAATGCTAAAAATGTTCGAGGCTGCAAAGATTAAATAAAGGAACGTATCAATTTGGAGCCGCTGAATTACATCCAGCTGCGACAGTGAATTAAGAACCGATTAATGGCGAGAGCTTTCCTCCAGTTTGGATGGGGAAGCAGACTCATTAGGCTCTTAGAGGCGCTCTAATGCGCGTTCTGTGGGCGCTGTTCCGCGCTATTCGGGAGACTTTAACGGGGAGCTCGGAGCGCTTCCCGCAGAGCTTCTGATGCTATTTTCTTTCTGTAACATGTGCGCCCGCGAGCCCAGCCAAAAAAACGGGCCCTTTGTTTTTCTACTTTGTTGTGGTTTCTCTCGGCTCTCCGTTCCTTGCACACAGGTAAATAAACTCATAATCCAGATGGTGCAGCAGATGTGAGAGCAGCACTCCGAAATCAACAGACAGTGGGCACTGCTTCCCACTCTCCCTTTTAAACGCTAACTAATATGTAATTCCGCGTCTCCGGTGTAGTTAGCATCTGCTCCCTTCGGCCAGCCAAAGGTTACAGGTGTTCCCGATGTCACTGCACAGTGAGGCGCGGGCCCGGCTGGCGGGCGCGGGCCCGGCTCTGACCCCCCTCCCGCCCCCCACCTACCGGTCCTGTCATGCTGGGCCTCCATTTGCCGCATCTTCTGTGTCAGCTCCTGCTCCCTTTGCTGCGCCTGGAGGGCTTGGGCCTTTGCCTCGCTGCTGAAGCTCTGCTGAATGGCCTCTTTTTCCAGCCTACGAGGCAGGGAGGAGACAGAGTTTAATCTACAGATGCACGCGCCCCCATCCCTTCCCCCACGGGCCACAGGGAGCTGAGATGCAGTAAATTGTTTAGCATAAGAAACAACAGTCTTTCCACTCCCCCTTCCTCCCCCCCCCACCCCGGCGATTGGGGGAAAATTTCATACAATGTGAAGTGCATCCCGGTCCAAACGGACTCAGGACTCAACTTTCAACATCAAAAAATCCTGACAGCTGAGGGATGGTATTTTGTAACCTTGAAACACAAACACCTTCTGCTATAACTTTTCCTTGAATCCTCACCCGAGGATATTTTTCCATTGATTTTTGGAGAGAGTGGAAGAGAGGGAGAGGCAGAGACAAACGTCGATGGGAGAGAAACGCATCAACTGGCTGCTTCCTGCACGAGCCCCGACCAGAGCCCAGGCCGGGGAGGAGCCTGCAAGTCAGGTACGTGCCTTTGACTGGAATCGAACCCAGGACCCTTCGTCCATAGGCCACCGCTCTATCCACTGAGCCACACCGGCCAGGGCTGCTGTAACATTCTTCATGTTTTGTAGCCCTGGTGAGACTTTTATCTGATGACTGGCTACTATTCCCCGAAGGCCCTGGAGCTGAAGGAGCAGCAGGGCTCGGCACACCCAGGCTGGGACTCTGGAAAGGAGGCTTTGCAGGCCACGTCCACCTCCCTCCCAATGAAAACGGAATCTCAAACATCATGCGGAGCTTCCATCCAGAGGCAAGTAAAGGCTTCTGCCGTCCCGTGTGCATGTTTTGTGGATATTTTCACATATCAGCCACGTCATGTGAACATGTATGAAGCGAATCCTTGCTCAGCACGTCATAATAAAAGCCCCTTGGGGTCCCACAGAGAGAAACTGCAGGACAAGATGCTTCCCATACCATCTCCAAAGAGAAGGCCCGATGGTCACTCTCCCCTCAGAGTGGCTCCCAGAGAGAGAAACTTCCTGAGCCAGAACCCGGGGATGCAAAGGACCTCATGGCAGGAGGCACCGTGGATGCTGACACTGTGTGTGCACACACACACACACACACGTGCTCACGTATACACATGCTCACACACACACTCACATGCACACACACGTGTGCTTACACACACGCTCACACACGTGCTCACGTATACACATGCTCACGTATACACATGCTCACACACACGTGCTCACACACTCACACACACACCCAAGCACACATACACATACTCACACATGCTTACACACACATGCTCACACACACATGTGCTCACGTATACACATGCTCACCCACACTAACATACACACCCAAGCACACATACACACACGTGCTCACACACACATGCTCACACTCACACTCACATACACACACGTGCTCTCACACACACTCACATACACACGTGTGCTTACACACATGCTCTCACACTCACACTCACACACATGCCCACACTCACATACTCACGCACACATGCTCACACTCACTCCCACATTAGTTGGTTCTTCATACTCTGAATCTGGGTGCGTGAGATGAGGGTTTCCTTCAATTAACCAGCTTAGCTCTTCCTCACACCCATCCGCTCGCGGGCACGGCTCCTCCATGCTGCTTCAGTTTACTAACTGAGACACTGGCGGCCCTGCCTTTGCCAACTGAAGATAAACAATTGCACAAAGCGATCTCTCCTCGCGTATGTACCGCTGTGGGACCTCCGTTCACTGGCTCCTAATTATAGAGCACCATAAGGCAAGCCTGCATCCAGGCTGGTCAACGCGGGCGGCAATGTTGTGGTGGAAAATTCCAGAAGGAAAACACACCCACATCTCACTCCAGTGGAATCCCCAGGGGTCCTCCCTAATGTGAGGAGGGTCCCTTCCCCTTGGATTTGCTCCAAGGCCTTGCCTCATGCTCCGTTCCAAACTCCTGTATTTAACAAATGGACAGGCGAGGCCACGTTTTCCTCCGCAGTCACACACGGCTTTCCGGCCATCGATCACTGCACGTGTCTCTCTCTGTTTTCCCGGGCTCTCTCCCCCCAGCCCTTTCTCACCCCCCATCCCAGCCCCTGGCCCCCAGCTCAGTGTACATCACTCCTTCAAGCCTGCTCAGAATTCTCCCCTCTCCTTCCATTGTTATCCAATGAACCATATCCTTCCTCTCTTCAGCGTCCCCATACATGTTGTATGGGCACACATCCTACGAGGGCAGCCTTTATGGCTCTTGTTACTGCTCGACACCTCTGCCTTCTCTGTCATCTTTGTCTCTCTGTCCCTGGGCCCAGCTCAGGCCTTGGCACATGGCGCCTAGGAAATGGGCAGCTGCCATCTTGAAGGGAAGGAAGCTGGAGGACCTGCTGGAGTCTTAGATGAGGAGGCAAACACTGCTAGAAGCATGGCTGGAGGAGGCGGCTCTCATGGCTTGGCAGCTGGGGCTGATGCTGCTGAGGAATTGTGGGCTCTCACTGAGTCACATCCCCATGTCAGACCCGCCTTAGAGGTGGGGATACAGGCACGGGGTACAGGCAGGGGGACCTGGGCTCTGTGATCTCTCATAAATGGGTGACCGTAGATGCGTTGTTAAAACCAACACCCACTGGAGTGGGGGAGGGGTGGGATCAATAATGACGCAGAGACAACAGTCCTATCGGGGCTCCCCTTTGCAAACTGGGGGTCTGTTTCCCTTCAAAAGGGATTGCCAGTCTCCCATCACTGTTTGGGATGAGAAGCTGCCTAAGTACTGAAATCCGAAACTCAATGCAGAAAGGGAACCACGGTTACTGTGTGTCTCCCAATGAAACAGACGCAGGCATCCTCAAACTATGGCCCGCGGGCCACATGCGGCCCGCCGAGGACATTTATCCGGCCCACCGGGTGTTTTTGCCGCCACTGCCGGTCCTGCTTAAAATAAGATATGTGCAGTGTGCATAGAATTTGTTCAGTTTTTTTTAAAAAACTATAGTCCGGCCCTCCAACGGTCTGAGGGACAGTGACCTGGCCCCCCATTTAAAAAATTTGAGGATCCCTGGTAACCTACAGGAACGCTCCACCAACAAGTTCACACCAACTTTTGTTTCTTAAATCCTTGCTCAACTTTCATTCTATGCGAGAAACTACACCTTTCATTTTTTCATGGCAGAACACTTGGCACATTTTTGCTTTCCTACCTCCTTCTTCTCTCTTCCTCCCATGTTGCCTTCTCCCCTTGCAAGTTTATTCTGACTTAGCAGATTTTTTTTATATAAAACCTTAAAATGCTAGAATTGAAAGGGAATCTCAAATCTGTTTAATCAAATCCTGTCATGTTAGAGTTGAAAATAAAAGAGGATCCTAAATAATTTGAAATCTGCTCAAAGGTCATGTTATAAGTGATATAAAGGTAGAGGTGAGATTGAAATATTCCGATTTAGGGAAACCTATTTTTTAAAATACATTTTTTATTGATTTCAGACAGGAAGGGAGATGGAGAGAGAGAAACATCAATGATGAGAGAGAATCAATGATTGGCTGCCTCCTGCACACCCCAAACTGGGGATGGAGCCCGAAACCCGGGCATGTGCCCTAACCGGAAATTGGACTGTGACCTCCAGGTTCATAGGTCAACGCTCAACCACTGACCCATGCCCCATGGGTGGAAAACCATTTTATAACCCTCTAGGAGTAATGCAATAATGGATTAAAGAATCAATAAAAACCAAATAAATTAGGCATCCAAGGAAGAAATTAGAGAAAATTTAAATGAATTCATTTAATATTTATTATGACTCTATTATGTGAAAGATACGCTACTGGGCACTGGGTCAAATAAAGGAAAATATGGTGTAGTCCTTGTCCTAAAAGGGGATTAAAAGTAGCCACAATAGAAAGTAGGAGAGAAATACACTACAATAAAGGCAGAAGGGGAAAACCACCAAAACACAGAAAAATGGGAGGTGATTTCCAGCTGCGGTTTGAGAGATGCATGAGGAAGAGCTGTCAGTCCTCCCAACTGGTTTTCATTCAGTCCTCAGACACGGATCATCTCCTTTAGCCAGACTTGTGGCTGCCCCTATTTTCCCAATCAGAATGAAAGCCGGGAAGGCAAAGAATTTCTTTGTTGTGGTTAAAATGAGACTGACAGATTTATTCATAACCGCTAAGAACTGGAAACAACCTAAATATCCACTAAGTGCTAAATGGATAAACAAAGCGTGGTAGAGACTTACAACTGGACACTCGCCATAGCAGCAACACCAAGGGACAAGCTACTAAAGCCGACGACACGTGGATGAGCCTCAAAAGCATATGCGCAAAGAACCTGGGCACCAAAGACATCTTGTAGGGTTTCGCTTACATGACATTCTAGAAAATTACACCCGGAGTGATAGATCGCATTGCCAGGACCCAAGGTAGGGGACGGGCACCAGGGAACCTTTTATGTCGATAGAAATGTTCAGTATCGTGATTATAATGGTTAAAAACCGTGCAATCTGTCAAAATACATTTAATTGCGCATTTAAAATAATGGATTTTTGTAATATCTACACTGACCTCCGTAGAGCTGATTTTTTAAAGGAGCAAATACATTAAAAAGAATGGGAACAGCCCTTTCCTCCAAGTTACACAGGTTGTCTGCGATCACATGTGCATGTGTGGGCCACCTCTGTGTTTTCTTGTTGACAATGAAGCATGGAAAGGTGTCATCCGGGCCTGGAGAGGCCTCCCACATGGACTAAGGAAGCACAGGGGTTCGGTCGCTCCCTTTTCCAGTAAGACCCTGTGAGTTGCCTAGTCCTCCTCAGACTCTCACCCACTAGCGTGACATCCAACGACGGCTTTACTGCTCGAACGTTCTTTCTTGTTCCTTAGTTAATATTGTGCTGAAAGGAAGAGTTTCCCCTCCTCCCTTTATGAACTTACTGATATCAGCATGGAGTCATGGATAATCCATGAGGGTCATTATTTACTTTTGTGTTCATCTCTCACCCCAGAGTTGGCCAGTGGGAACCACTCCAAGCTGGTTCCTGTATGATATCTCTCCATTATTTTCGTGTCCTTCTCGGCTTTCTATCCCCGCAAGATGCTCCGGGCTCATCTGATTTATTTTATTTGTTTATTTTTATTTTCTGTTCTAGTTTACATCAACATTACTTTGTATTGGGTTCAGGTGTACAGCGTAGTGGTTAGACAATCTGGTCTTACCCTGTCCTAGTGCCAGTCTTGGACTCAGTACTTGTCCAAGGAGCTCTTGTGCCTTCTAGTGGAGAATGGTCTTTGGAAACAAACATTTGTCACTAGGTGGTGCTCACTGCTACTGAGAAGGCTGCTTCTAGGTAGCCTTAGTAGACGCAGCCTACTAAGATATGAATATACACATAAAGATATAAATATGAATATTTTTTCATATGTGTATGTACATACATTTACACTGTTTCCCATCACTCCAACAACACTGTGGAACCTATTCTCCCCTCTTTCCAGAATTAACTTCCTTCCTCAGAAGTGAGAAACTTGCCCCGGCTGGTGTGGCTCAGTGGATAGAGAGTCGGCCCGTGGACCCAAGGGTCCCGGGTTCGATTCTGGTCAAGGGCTCATACCTTGGTTGTGGGCTCCTCCTGCCCCAAGCCCTGGATGGGGCTCATGCAGGGGGCAACCAATTGATGTGTTTCTCTCACATCGACGATTCTGTGTGTCTTTCCCCCTCTCTTTCACTCTCCCTAAAAATCAATGGAAAAATATCCTCAGGTGAGAATTTAAAAAAAAAAAGTGAGAAACTTGGCTCCCATCATCTTCAACATATTTACTTATTTACTCAGCTTGGCACACTCAGAAAATACTTTCAAAATTGCTCACCTACTATGGAAAGCAAATCTACTCATAAGTGGAATTAAATATCTGCTCAAAGTTTTGTGGGGTTTTGTTTTTCTGTGATTTTTTTTATTATTAATTGCATACACCATTTGCAGTTGGTTCTCCTTGTGTTCTGGGAGAATTACATCTCGAGAGGCCCAGCACTCACAGAGCTAGAGGCTCAGAGGATGTGACCTCGGACAAGTAACTTAATGCTTTCAACGTTGGGCTCCTTTATTCAAATGAGACAGAAAAAACCCTGCCTTAAAGGACTAATGACTGTAGCAACCTATTACTTACTAATGTTTACCATAAGCTGAACTCTTTACATGTGCTCTTTAATCCTCACACAACTCTCTTATAAACCTTACTTGATCAATGAGAAAACTGAGGCCCGGAGAGGTTATATAATGTGTTCTAAGTCCCCCAGTTACCAAGGGGCGTAGCCAGGAACTTTAGGCCTACCTGACTAACAAAAGTCCACAGTTTGAATTTCTATGCTCTCATCTCTTACTTGGGCAGAGAGGCGGAGAAAGAACAGAGGTTGAAAGGTAACAAGAATCTAATTTCAATGACGTGTGTGTGTGTGTATGTGTGTATATGTGTGTGTGTGTGTGTGTTCATCCTCTAATACCTACATTATCTGTCCTAACAGCCAAATCCCAAGTTAGTTCTCCTCCTTCCCATTTTTCTTACATGTTATTGGGTCACTTCCTTCTACAATGACATCATCAGTTAGCAGTGTCTTCCTTTAATAAATATATTTACCTTTGCAAAAGCGCTGAAAGGCTCACAAATACATCTCCTGCTTCAAGGGAAGATAAGGATATACATCTCACCTGGAAGGAAGGTGCCAGAAGAATAGAGCCCTTTGTTTGATCACTGATTTATCTCAAGAGCCTGGAATGGTGCCTGACACTCAACTGAGTGATAAAAACAAGTATTTGATGAATGAATGAATGAATGAATGGACAAATGAACAGTCAGGAGAAAGTACTAAGTATCCTCACAGGCATAAGGATCCCCCCTATCTACTGATTCAAAGAAGAAAATGGGCCCTAGCAGGTTTGGCTCAGTGGATAGAGCACTGGTCTGCAGACTGAAGGGTCCAGGGTTCGATTCTGGTCAAGGGCACATGCCCGGATTGTGGGCCGAATCCCCAGTGGGGGGCGTATCAGCCGATCAATGATTCTTTCTCATCATTGATGTTTCTCTCTCTCTCTCCCTCTCCCTTCCTCTCTGAAATCAATAAAAATATATTTAAAAACAAAAGAAAAAAAAGAGAAGAGAATGGGATAAGATAATCACTATTTCAGCCAATAATTTAATTTAGTTTTATTATTGTTGATGATAATAAATAAAATAATCAAATTAGTGGAAAGCGTGATGTCTTCCATATCTGAGACACTAGCCATGTGCTGTTTACTGCTCACGGGCTATATGCTCTCACACTGGGGCAAATGGAGAAATAACGGGATGGAACCAACAGGGAGAGAAAAATACTAGAGGACTAGGCTTCAGAAACCCCCCCTTCCTCAAGTATGCAAGTCACTGAATGGCATCACACACATTTCTAAGAGTAAATTGTTTCTGTGTGCTTTACTGAGAAGCATGTCAGCATTTTAAGCTCAACAGCGAGAGAAGACTTATCAGATGAGAGCATGAGTCACTTCCAGCAACGGTTGCAGAAACAGAAAGGAGGTCAACTTCTTTCAAAGGAATAAGGACAAGACAAAGGAGGTAACAGAACCATCCCTAAAATAATTTCCCCTCAAATACTGTTCTCGTATGGTGGCTCTGAAATCATGGGAAAATTCTTGGAGGATGTGCTTGGCTAGATAGTCCCTGCTTCCGGTACATCTTCTGCAGACTCACATTTACTTCAAACAAAAGCCGGGTCTGGCCGTCTCACCCTCCACTGGTCTGTGCTTCCCATTCTACAAGTGCACCGGCCTCTCTGTGCTCCACGAGTGTGCAAGGCAGGGAGGCGGGGCAGATACCACTGTGACAGACGAGGCACCTCCAGCTGAGCGGGCTAAGAGGCTTGCCTGAGGCCACACAGCAAGTGGGAAGGGGCACAGCTAGAACCAGAAGCATCTTGTGGCTCCAAGGTCACTGTCCCTTCCATGCCAAGGCCTCACAGGAGAGCTTTCGCCGGACTCCGCCGGGACTGACCCGCAGGCCCTGAGCGACGGATGAGTGGTTACTTTGACACATGTTTTTGAGAAAGAGAGGGCTAAGGGACTGGTTTGCTTGGGGAGCGAGGAGCCCTGTTCGCCTGCCTCCTTAGCCTTTTACTGTCACAATAGCTTGAACTAAAATGAACTACTAGGTATAATCAGCAGGGCAAGCATCCGTGAGAAAGCGCCTGTATCTGTAGTGTCTTTCAAACGAGGACGTTCTGACGTCTAAACATAAAGATTCCAGTAAAACACCCGGGGCTCAGGCTTGTTGGAAAAAGTCAAGGCAGGGGCTGCCGCCATTGGCAAGGTAGCCCAGAGGCCTCTGATCTTCCGGGGAATCCCCCTTACAGACTTTGCAACCAAGCCCCGTGCTTCCCCACAAAACTCTGTGGTCATCATTCAACAAGTACTTAACCACCACCGTGTGCCAAGCATGAAAGTGTGGGGATGCAGCAGTGCACAGGGCATGGGCCATGGCCACGTCTTCAAAGAGTTCATAGTCCAGTGAGGAAAATAGACAGGAAAGAACAAGGAAAATGGTGTGGTGCCCAGCTGGTCTGGCTCAGTGGTTGAGCGTCGACCTATGAACCAGGAGGTCCTGGTTCGATTCCCGGTCAGGGCACATGCCTGGGTTGTGGGCTCAATCCCCACTGTGGGGCGTGCAGGAGGCAACTGATCAATAATTATTATCATTGATGTTTCTATTTCTCTCTCCATCTCCCCTGCTCTCTCTCTATATATATATCTTTCCCGCTTGCTTCCTCTCTGAAATCAATAAAAAAAATATTTTTTAAAAACTAAAAAACAACAATAATAGTATGGTAAATACCAAAATGCGCTAAATTCTTGCTATCATACAGGTGGGTAGGATGGGAGTTGGAGAGGGAGGACTTCAGGAAGCTTAAAAAGTTAGAGGCTTAACATGAGGTGTAATTGGCCGCAGAAGGCATGAGAAGGACACTGCTACAGGTGAAGTGGGCAACAGTGCAAAGATCCAGGAGGAGAGCTAGCCAGGTGCCTCTGAGAAACTGCAACAGCTTTGGCAGGCCTGGGGGGTTGCATATGTGCATTGTCGGATGGCAGTGAGCAGCTGGCGGAGGGAAGATGGAGGAAAGGAGAGACTGGAGGTGCAGGCAGGGGCCAGGACAGGCAGCTATTTTTAAGGACTTGTTCCTGAGACAGGGCACC